>JAOVVO010001081.1:0-18242 GCA_028564675.1 Onchocerca lupi | reverse complement strand
TGCTTCCCGTTGACTTATTTTCCATGGACAGTGTCGCTTGAATTACACTCAAGAGAACAGGAAATCAAGATCCACTAATTTAATTTCATTGAGAACTCACCAGTGGCATATCAAGATCATCGATATTTTCGATATTAATCGGCCAAGGATCTCTATAAAAGTTCATTTTTCGGACAAATTATGGATGTTTTCTCAGGTGGTATTTTCAAAAATGGTTGCGCGAACAAAATATATTTAGTTTTGCTTTAATTGCTTGAAATAATTTTTGCACAATCAAACAATAAGATTTTGAAATAGCATCAAAAAATCCATAATTCATAAACACAGTAATGAGCGTTGAACAAACCGAATTGTAAAAGCTCTAACCTATTCTACTGAAAAGGAAATTCTTATGATCTCATGAAATGCTTGAAGATCAGGAAGAAAATTTAAAACGTCGAATTTTTTATCGCGAGTTGAAAGCTTAATTCTGAGTAATTGTTTACAATGTTTTTTTTTCTTTTTTTTTAAGTATAGAAAGGATAGAATTCCTGGTATGAATAAAGCAAGGCATTTAACAGAAGAATTACTTCTCAAAAAAAAAAAAAAAAAATACATTCATGTTCCAAAATTTTAAGGAAGCCAATGACTCAAAAATTAATTTATTAGCATTAATTTCTTGTAAAAATCTTAATGGAGATAATGATAATGATAAAGATGATACTATTGTTTGTAGAAACTCCATATCCTGAACGCATTCCTGCTTGCCAACCACCGAAGTATATTTCCATCGCATTACCTTTAGATGCATGCAATACGCCATAACCATGTCTTAATCCTTTCTCCATATAACCTTCGTATGTGTCACCATTTGCAAATCTGAAAGAAAAAAAAAATAATTGCACGAAAATACGCTGCCAGATAAAATAGGAATGTGACGATTTAGGGCATGTTTTCATGACGAACATATCAGCGAAGCTCCAACCAAATCGTAAAAAATTATGAAAGTTCTCTCATATAATTTTATTGTAAATTTTTGTAGAAAATCTCACGTGATATGAGCTAATCCATCTAGACGACCATTACGCCAAAAACCAGTGTATATATCAACCTCCGATGTTCTTCCTTCCTTGTTCCCCAAATAAGTGTTAACCTTATGCAAATTTCCATCTATTGGTACCGACATTTTTCCAAACCTGTAACTCTTCAGTTATTCTTCCAAGAAAAATATTAACAAAAAATAAAAATGAAAACAAAGAAAAGGCAGAAATATTCTCAAATTAAATAACAAAAATGCACTAAAATTGAATAATTGAAAATCAAGTTATCCATATGGTTTAATCCTACCTATTTGATATAAATAAAGAAAGAAGTTCGATAAATTATTTAGGAAAAATTATATACAACACTGTCACAAATTGTTACCATCACGAGAAACACCCAAAATTTATTACGGGAACATAAAGAAAATTGATACAATATGAATTATATGGAAACCAACATACCCTTCCAAATGTCCATCAGCAAAGTGCCCTTGATATTTTCGTCTATCCGGATACACGAGATATCCTCTACATTAAAAAAAATATATATAAATGCACAATAAAGTATGTCAATAGGCTTATTAAAAATGATGACAAATTTACTGCATGTTCGTACAACATGGTAATTCCAAAAATATTTGTAAATTCGAAAGAGTCAAGACTACAAGAGAGCATTTCTATGTGTTTGATAATAAAAAAGATTTTTTAAAAGAACAAAATAAAAAACAAATGAATTCTAATGAGTTATTAGAAGTTATATGCTTTCAGTAATTCTTTCAAAGTAGAAAAAATGCAAAAAAAAAAAAAAAAAAAAAAAAAAAAAAAAAAAAAAAAAAAGGCTATGAAAGCCCATAACAATCGATATGATGATATTTACTTCAATTTTTTAGAGCCACATATCAAAAAAATTTTAAGAAATTGGAAGTTTAAAAAAATGAAATATACCTTAAAAACAATTAAATCCATTTCTAGATTTATAGCAGAAAGAAAGACCCAAAAAAGAAACCTTCCGTGAGGTTTGCCATATAACCAACAACCGTCATAAGTGCAATTTCCAAAGTCGGGATGATGAGATGAAAATTTGTAATAACCGCGTCGTCGTCCAGGTAGTTCTGCAGTATATTGCTCCAAAATGTTACCTGTCATATATCGTTCATCGAAATGTCGCCATTGCCGCATGGCATGCAGAAATGCACTCTAAAATAAACAGATATTAAGCTCTCAACCAAAACAATTAAAATGGAACTCAGTTACATATTTCGTTATAAGGCTGATCATCGAGTCACAATTGATAATGCTTATGTATCCCTTGTAGATACAGTAAATGATGTTAAGAATTTGGCACTGAAATGTCATCATGCAATCTACATGCCACATATAAATATGTATTAATATTTGCATTGCTCACAAAGCAATCGGAGATTTTAAGAAGATTTGAGATTTTCATTTTTTTTTAAGACTTCTGAACCGATGAAAGAGAAAATCGTAATTGTATAAAAATGCGATTGGAAAAATTGTTCATAAAAAGTCCTTTCTTGCGAAAATTCATATATTGAAAACTAAAGATCTTTCGCAGCGTGTTGAGAAGAGATGAGTGGCACAAATTAATATAAAAAATCTTTTGAAACCAAGAAAACAACATCCACTTCCTTAAACAGTATTATTTTCTTGTCTCAAAGTAATTGTAATAAAATTTATTAAGCATGCAATCTAAAAGATCATTTACAATCCGCATAAATATGCCCTAACTAATTTCATGAATGCTATGCAATTCATATACTATCCAATCAAATTTCTTCTGTGATATCTAATGAAAACTTTCTTCTTGAGAATAATTTTTAAGGAGATGCTACAGTGAACAGTAAAGATTTTTAACAGAAAAAGCCAGAAATATAGATTTGTGACTTGCACAATACCTTATATTCGATATTTGCAAATCGAATATGAAATTTGCTTTCGGGACCAAATACCCGTACCAAACATTCGTTACCTTCTTCTTCACTTACTTCTGTCCAGACTAGTGGAAAGTTCATTACAATAACATCTTGTTTCTAAAAAAAGCACGATAATCACGACAAATATAACCGAAATCAAAATATTTAGAATAAAAATATCAAGACAGCTACATAGTAATATCTTCTTAAATCACCTTGAATATTTCAATAAGAAAAGTATTTTCCTAAACTGTATAAGTCTTTAAAATATATTTATTTTCAAACTATCCTTGTCGGAAAAACCGAAAAATTTTTTGGAATAGAGATATGACGAATTAATCAAAAATATTCGTATTATAGAAATATCTTTGTATAAGTAAACTTTTGATCTTTTCGCTATAATTAACATATTGTAAATTATGTTGAGCTATGGTGACATGGAGTAGACAAATACTTCTGTACTACGCTAACATATTGCAAATTATTTCTCTTCGAGTTATAAGTTTATCTGTTGTAAATTGCACTATAGTTCATATGTTGTAAACAACTTCACTATAAAAAGGGTTCTTAGTTTTCAATTATTCATTCCATCTTTTGCTCTGATCAATCAGCGCATTCAATCCTTTGTTCTGATCGGTATTTGATAAGCGGCGCTTCAAAAACTTCAAATTCTATCAATCCTCATAAATCGTAGATAATTTCCCTCCTATCAAAGGAAGTTCAAATTATCGGTTATACTATCGATATTCATCAATTCATTAGTGTACCATAGTTGGGGCAAATAAAATTCGTCATGTCAAGGACTTCACTACACAAAAAAATTATTTGTACTAAATTTCAATCCACAACAAACAATCTTTCACAACAATCCTGACGCTGACAATCTTTTACAAAAAATGTTATCACAGTGTAATATTCTAATTCGCTCAGCAATAGAGTTTCATCAGAAAATTCCAAATTTCCAAAAAAAATTTTGTGAGACATTGAAGTTTATTAGAACTCATTCTCGAAAACCTCAACAAATGCGACGGCATCATTAAAAATAGCAATCATAAGCCAGCCACGTTTTGCTGTAGTCCATATTGAATTCCCATAAACACTCATCACACCTGCCATTTCTAATTGTTTATTTTCGGCCTTCCATAACAATAAACGTGTTGGTTGTTTAAGCTAAACAGAAAATTTTCAGCAAAATATTGCTAACCTTAATGATATTTTGCATGAAGATAGATTTGATAAACAAATCACTAAGATGAAAAGTAACGAACCGATTGTGCATGTATGGGTGCATATTTCCAGAAATGATAAGTACTATTTCCGATAGTGCTCAAATGATCTAACCGATATTTGGCAGACATCCAGCAGTTCTTCCATTCCGTTGGGAAAATATTTTCGCTTCTCTGCAATATATTTTGGATATTTCTGAGATATATTGTAACCTATAGGATGAAGTTTAGCAGTTCTCTAATCGGAGAATTATTAAAATTAGCTCTTATATTCCCCTTTTATCACTTTTTAAATATTCTCTCTAGTTTGGCTGCAGAGCTTGCTCGATCTATAAACGTTGCACTACAAGATTAAAACGATTTGCGGCAATTGTTTAAGTCATATTTTTAAGAAAACTAACCATTACCATATCCATTTTATGCTATAGCAATAATCAGATCGCTTTGCTAGTACATTGTACTATATTATTTTACTGTTGTAACTTTCATCTATTATACTTCTATTATCAGTGATACTTATATTATCAATATTGTGTTATTATCATAATTGTGCAACAAAAATTATCGCTTTATATTTAAGCAATTAATAAAATCTATTTATTTACTACGATTTGCTATTTTTCATACCCACTTCATAATTTAACTGTGGGAATTCAAAAAACTCACCACTACAAACAAAGATTCATTTCACTAAATCATTCCTAACAATAATGATTTATTGAAAAAAAATGAAACAATCCTAGTAGGGAAAATTAACATAATTTTTTTATTGAATAATGAATGTCCAGTGATATTTGAAAATTACACGCCAAATTTTTATTTATTTACTAATCGCTCTCAAATTTTCCTTCAATGCAATAACATTCTCCATCAATCATCTTTTTTGAATAATAAAAAAGAAAGGGAAACGTATTAATTCGATAAATTTAGCATCGAATATTTAGCAATTTGAGGAATGCTGATACATCAATAATTCATAAAAATTTAATTTTTAAATCATGAAAGTGCACTGCATTAGAAAAAAAAAAAAAGAATAGTTGAAAGAAGATAGTAAAAATAGCCAGTTCACTGCTTGGTAATTTCGGAGCAAAAAAATTACTGCACTTTACATCCATAACTCTCTGTTACTACAATCATTATTTACATTAATATTGCCGTTATTAATGAGGACCAGGTGCAAAACAATTGAAAATAATCGAAACCTTACAGTACAAGAATGTTTTTTGGTGATGACGGAAATGTAACTAGTCAAACATATTTAAACTAAACTGACACATTCATTCTGCTACAATGAATCACTGACAAAAAAAAAAAGGTCAGAAGGGAATTTAAAAAATTCAGAAGTTTGAAGGTGAACATTCTCTTTCGAATCTGACATTGAAACTATAACTCAAATTAATTTGTGGTCTGAATAGTTGGCAAGCGTCACTCTCATTTTCTTCTCTTTTTCTTTCTGTTTGATGGCTACTTTTCATTTCATAATTTTGATAATATTTTTATTTTAAAATATTATGGTATCAATTGATGAAGAAGTTAGATTATCAAATAAAATAAAATTTTGCGTTCGATGAATAACAAAAAAATGATGAAAATGCTTAAATTTCGGAACTTGGTTTCTCAAATCTAGTCGGATAATAGAAAATAAATTAAAGACTTTTAAATGATACTGAAATGAAACATAGCCGTAATGAATCTATATTTCAGTTTATAAATTCAATGTTACTGCAACCAAAATCTTGGAAGGTTATCCAAAAAACACATTATATCCATTTATTGGAAGACGAATCCTGATTTGATAATATTCCAGAGCATAATTACTAGATTTTTGCTAATAAATAGTTTCTTCTATTAAATAACATAACCTGTTACAATGTTTATTGCAAAGGAACACTCAAAAATTTTTTGAGAACCCGACTTTGACATTTACCCGACAAATTGATAATAATCAAAAGAACTGTTGAATAGAAAAAATCAAAAGTCAAAATTAGTCAACTGCACTCTACCATCGGATCTATCGATATGTCGAAAGAATGTAGCAAATAAATCATCCTTTATTAGAATTCGAAAAATTTTAGCATTCCGGAAGACTTTTTTCTAACCTGATAAATAATTTTCATTTGATAAATCAAATAATTTGCTCTAATTTAAAGATAAATTTCTCTCAAATTCTCATATCTGTTGTGAAATAGAAAAGCAGTGAAAATTTTTCTGCAATATTAAAATTATTAGACAACTCACATGAATTAGATGTGTGATTACTTCACAACAGTATAGTAATCCTAATACTTCAGACATAATTAATTTTGAAGGTTTAAATTCTTAAATAGACATTTCCCAAATCTAATTTCTCAGTACTCTTTTCTAGAAAATTTAGCAATTTACATGAAATAAATCATCAAAAACAAAAACTAGAGACAAGTATCAATGAATTCCATAAATCATCAGGTAACAAATCTGTTAGTAAATAGCAAATGCTATTCAATTACTGATTTACAAAAGAGAGTAGGAATCACTTCTAACAGAAAAATCAATCTGCAGGTCGAAAAACTTTATAAAAGTAAATGAATAAGACACGTGCTATGGCAACTTAGAGGTTTGATTTCAAAATAATTTTAAAAGTCAATCCTTCTAATCTTATGAGTAACTTCGTAAACTGGAAAAATCTTTTCCAAGATTAATATTTTCTTCCTTGAGGATTAACAGCAAAAATTAAAAAATGAAACACTTTTGGCATGAAATAGTTTAGTAAAATATAAATCTAAATTTATTATTGAACTTTTTCATATTATGAGATGATATATAACGTCGCATAGATCGAAATTTCAAATTGTTTATTATTTAAATCAAATAGCAGTCCGAATTTTTGTTCAAATTCCTTAAATCAAAAAAAAAAAAGAATTTTTTGCATAATTTCAAACAAATGCTATAAAAATTTCGTATTCCTATCTTTTAAAACAAATTATTTTAATGTGAAATTAAAAATTAATAAAACAATTGGTCTTGTTCGGTCCTTGCTCCATTAAATACTTCCCAGTCTAGGGCATGTAAAATTTTAAAAGTATAATCCAACGTTTATATGTATTTCCCTTTTAAATTTGCACTATAATTCATAGCATTCCTGACTTATGCAAAATTCAATTTTTTAGTGAAAACTCTGCTGAATACTCTTCCCACTCTGAGAATATAAAAAAAGTTTCTAATGTAAATTGCTGAGCGATGTCAATGATATTTTACTCCAGTTTCACAAATATCCGATAAGAGAACTTCTGTAACAACTCTACGATCTTTTAGTGATTTGAAATGTAAACATGTCATAAAAAAAAGGACGAAACACAAAACGTTTTTTGTCTCCCATATAAAAAACATTTTTTTACCGTCCAATAAAATCAGTAGACAAAAACTTTGTTCCTGATAAAATCCTATACTACGGAATTCAAGTCGATTTTCAATAATGATCCCTTATCAGGACCGTGACGGCAGTGATAACGAACATACTTTGCATATGTCACCAGAAACATATTCTCAACTCGCTAACTACTGCTATTTGTGTCCTTAAATGTGTGAAATTGTTGAAAATTTAAAAACCTAAATTTTATTGTCACACGTAATTTTTTTAAACCAAAAAAAAAGCAGAAAAGAAAAACACTGAAAAATGAAAACAAACGACATATAACAAAAAAAAAAAAAGGCAAATACAGAGATAGATAAAGTAAAAATAGTTTAGAAGTGTAAAAAAAGAATCAAAATAAATTTTAGAAAAGATGCAAAGAAAATTTCCCATGCATATCACCAAAAACGATCTCCACATATTTATTTTAGTTTATATTTTTTTTTATTAGTCGACCGAATTATATTAAGATTGATATGTTCTAGACTTCTGATTTTGATAAGAGATCTTGAACTTGCATAATTCTTTTATTGTTTAATTAATAATTAAGTATACTGACTGATAAATAAAGTGACTTATGGAGCAGGTCAAGTTTTTGAAAAATGTTAACAAAGTCCGAGTGAATAATAATGTTAAAGAGGTAGGTTTATTCTATTTCATCACTTTAGTCTTTTGTGACATAATACATGCTTTTTATTTATTTTTCCTAATTTTGTGAACAAATTTTAGACACTTCTGATTCGATCAAAAGCTTGAAACTCTTAAAAATTTCAAAATAAATTTTGAAAAATTTGAAAAAATTTAGGACATTAACATTAAATTTTGGAGATTTATACTGATCAGCATTTTCCAACTTGCATAGCAAAAGCGCAATTCAGCTATTCCTGACGTTAAAAATTATCTTATAAGTAAGAAACTTGTATAAAGACTATTTTTTAATAAAACCTAGGGCAGGATTTCATATGGAAAAGAGAAAAGTTTCGTTGATGTTTCTTGGTGCTTCTTCGGAAAACGTAAAAACAGAAGGAAATTATTGATGAAATATTCGCCAGGATAATGAATGACTAAAAAGTTTTCAAAAAATTTTAAATTTGAAAAATGAATTTTTTTCCTGAAATTTTTTTTCTTCCTAAAAAAATTTAGGATTGAAATAGCAATACTTCAGGTGTTATGTAAAGCTTGAGAATTTAGAAACCTTTGATCGCAACATACATAATTCTAAATCTTTTATTTTAATCGTTTGCAGCGAAACTCTCTTATCACTGATACCATTTCAATGTTGATATTATTTGTACAATGAACTGCATGTGAAATGGATTTTATCAGTCTGGTTTAGTGAATAATATGGTGATGGGAAAACTGTAGAATAATCTTAATAACTACAATAAGTGAGATGAGTTAACAATAATATCAGTAATGACATCAAGATTTGAGGATCATTCCTTAAAATATAAAGTTGAGAATATAGACGAGACAGAAATTCGAATAACTTCAAGAATGTAAACGATTATCTATTTAAAGTACTGCAAGTGAAAAGATTCATTTATATTGACATAAGACACAGTAGTATGAGCTTAAACAATATTTCGTGTATATATAATTAAATAATTTGCGGGAAAATTATGATTTTTTCAGTTTAATCCAAAAAATTTCAAATTCAGAAAGTGATCAGAAATTAAATTTGAAATCTGAACTAAATAAAAAATTTGGATTTTGACACAATAAAGTAAAAAACTATATGCGAAGTTATAATATTTATGGAAAATGAAATTCCTGCTGTATGGCTTATCGAGAAATTGAAGTAATTAGCCACAAAAAAAAAGAACCAGAATGACCAATTATCCTTCTTCTTATCATTAATCAGAAACATGGCTATATTCAGCCGAAAGAAGTAACCATAAAAGATCGGTGTGAAACTGTTCGAATTATTAACCACCGTCAATTTAAAGCAGAAATATATCTACCTTTAGGTAAAAATAAAAAAAACTTGGCAATATTTGCAATGACTATGCTTTTATTCAAAAATGATTCATTATTTATCTTGGTACTCATGTTTTTCTTTATCTTTTTTTATTAAAAAATCAAGGAAAATACGGAACTTAGAACAATAAGATGTCAATTTTACTTTTTTTAACTGTTATTTCGTTGCAAAGCTCTGATCTTTTTTCATTTTTCCAATCAAAAAATTTGAAGAAATCAACAGTAATACAAATAGAATTTGTCAAACTGAACATCAATGGCAATCAACAAGAGAGAAGTCCCGCCCTTGTTTGAAAAAAAGACTTGAAATTATTCTATAAATAGGGAGGACCAAATATAACTCCAGTTGACTCACGAATTCACTGAAGATACATTCCTGCTATTCTGATCAGTATTATCTTAGTTTTCAAGAAAACTTTATCAGCTCAAAATGTTCACTCTCAATAATCCTCTGTTTCCTATCATTGCAACATTTTTGTTGACACCCGTAATATCTGATTCTCTTAATTCCACAAAGAACACTACTTCGAAAAATAATTTTGGCTACTATGCACCAGGTGGTAGGTATTATTTGTTGATATTAATTTAATTTATTATTTGTGTGAGTTAGGCATTTCAGGAAAACAACGTTAGAATAACAATAATAATGAGTTGAAAAGAAATGATGAGTCAACTTATTGACCTCATAGGTGAATTCCTTACTTGTACAATTAATGAACTGATTCTTCACATGGGTCTGCAATGCATGCTTCAATGTTGATTGGCTTTTATCTTACTTATTGAACAATATGTTTTGTCGTAATGATAATTACATCATTGGAAGATGATGTCTTGCAGAAGAGAATGGTATTCTCTCTGCTAATTCATTACTTTCTTTGACATCTTCATATTATCAGCAAAAAGCAACAGTATGAATGCGTCGAACATTCCGAATCTTTCTATAATCGGAACCCACAAAAACTTAACTATGTTCTCCTATAATAACTATTCCAGGCAAACGATATATTCACGAAAAACAGAACAAATAAAATCCAGATTTTTTAGAAATTTCAAAAATTTAAGACAATAACTGCTATCGAGCAAATTGATAACTATTACAAGAGATCAATATTAGTTACAATGCTACTTCATAAAATGGATTAAAATATTAAAATTTATTACATTGAAAAAGAGATACTTTTGCATTTCAAGCAATTTCGTTTGTCCTTTTCAGGCATAAGCATAAATATATAACAGGGATTCAATAAATTGCAATTAAAATCATTCGTGGTCAAGTTAAAATCTTGAAAACCGCAGCTATTAATTTTACCTTTTAGAACAAACAAAATAACTAGAAAAGGAATTACTAAAGAAAATTCCATTACTCTATTTCAGAGCCGGATTATCCACCGATGAACCCTTTTCCGCCATCTGCAAGATTACCAGCAAGTAGCAGGTTTTGGTTTGAATCTAATGATTTAAAGATGCCACTAAATCCAGACCACGACAAGATTTATGGCGACAAATTAATGGTACGAGTTAGTTCCGTGTCACATCCGGATAACTTCAAGAGGAATAATGGAAATGGGCCAGAATCGAGAGTTATCAGCAATCCAGCTCGTTACTATTTACATGGAGCAAACTTCGAAAAGGTTTGGTTTAATCTGGTATTTGCATAAATAACAATTTTTTAGGGTAATAGGTTTGAATTGTTTGACCGTGATTCTGATATAAGCTCTATTTCGAAAGTCATAACAATCTTACTAATATGTCATACTTTCATATAATTCATTTATAAAAATCAATTAATATTAGTGATGTCTATCTATAAAAAACCAGGAACCATTGCAGTAAGAAACGGATAAACTCATTTCAATTTCTATAGCTGATTTTAAACAATATTTGACCTATTACATTTACAGATGACTGTTACATTAAAAAAAAAAAAAAAAAGAAAAAAGAGAGAAAAAGTAAAGAACAAGAGATTGATAACACTGTGCTGACTTCAAAACATTTTTTGAATTTTTAAAAAAGTATGGATTGAATAAAATGCATTTCTCGTTCTTCAATCTTTATATAATTACTGTTTCAATCATCTGCACATCATATTAACTTTAAAATAAAATCTTCTATAGCTTAGCTAGCTTTAAGTATCCATTAAATGCGATGCTATTAACTATCTTGGCGAGCGTATAATGCGCACAAATTATTATCATTGTTAGTACGTAAATTAGTTTGGGAAATTCACAAAGACGAGAAATCATTAACGAAAAATCGCGTCAATCTTCATTGAGAATAACAAATAATCGATAATTTATTTAAACAAATTCTTTCGGCATTATCTCAAAATGTCAAGTTCTAGATCGAAACACCGCAATGTCGTTTGACCTCATGCCATGGACCATACCCAAATGATGGTAGCTTATTGCTCAAGGAGGAAAAGAGTGCTTCGAACGAAGAATGTGAACAGGTCTTTGTTCAGATGAATGGATGTGTAGCTCATAAAGGTTATCCGGTCGGTATGGTATGTACAATTTGTTGTCAATGTTCCGAACAATTCATCAGTGAAATGAATCATTCTCGAGGTTTTCTAGCAAAAACTGACTGGTTGACTACAGAAAGACTTGCATTCATTTGAAAAATCGAAAATTTTAAATTGTTTTTTAAATCTCACTATTTATGCATTCACTTGAGATATTTGTTAATCCCTTCACTTAATATTTTAAAAACGATGAAATAGAAATCTGCTTGTGAAGTACGGTTAGCAGAGCCTAAATATTCAAAAGTTGAAACTTTCTAAGAAAATACAAATCTCATACTTGATGAAATCCAATGAAATTTAATTTGCAGAAGCAAAAAGAAAAAACATTGCACAGTCAATTTTATTTGGTTTTATTGGTAAGATAAAGAATAAGCCATAAATTATTTGGAATAAAATCGTATAATTTTTGAGCTATCTGTAAGCTTCTTAAGTATGTGAATAATTTGCATGACAACTTTGATTAGTAAAAACCCCATTATTACGTTTTTTTAAACTTCAATTTGAAAAGTAAAGTCAATCTTCTGACAATTTTTAAGAAAATTCTGACCCATAAATACAAAAAAAAAAAGAAGTATGTAGTTAAAAAAAAAGTGTAATTAAGAAGAAAAGTATAAAAGAGCTGGAACAGTATGGAAGAAATTATTCAAGATATCACAGATCCCTCATTTGAAATCTCATGTAACTTATCGAACCAACATTTTCTATTAATAATGAGCTTTTTTTCTGTACAGAAAATATTTTTGTTTCATTTATCACTATCCAGCATTGAATTTTTACCATATTTGCTATTAAATGTTCTCATCACTATAAAAATCTTGACTCTCTATAGGAATAAATCTCGAATTTAAATGAAGAATATTTTAAATGAATTGTATTTCTTTTCCATTCTCGTTCCACTTTATCTTCTTTTGCTTAAAATATGAACTTGAATTTACTCTAAAATCCAGCAGAAATCAAATTAACAATTCTCATTAAATAGATGAATAAGTGCTTCGTTATGTATTTCTTTGTCACTTGTAAATAAAACTTATTGCAAAATCTGTTTTATAGCTAACTGATCACAACTTGTTTTGTCCAAAACAAGAAAAAATTACTTGTAAACTAATAACACAGAAATAATGAAATCTATCTACACAAACTTGAATCCATCATCCAAGGTAAAAAAGATAATTTTGCAAGAATGAATAAAGATTAAGGCAAATAAGCTCAGCTTACACGAAAATATAAGAACAGGTGGATCGAAACTAAAATCGTTTTGATTTTGCTTCATTATTTTGGAATAATATTTCGATATTTTTGCATGATAAAGAAGCAAAATCAAAGAATCTCAGCTTTGTTTTTATATTAAAATTCTAAAATGTATATAACCATAACTAAAGTAATGTTGCGCATGTGTCTGTGAAACACTTTGATATTGATGAATCAGAGAATTAGAAACTCTATTTCTGTCCCTTATTTACTGTAAAAATAGTGATTATCTCTATATACACACATTATTCATTTTAAATGTACCATTACTATGACTTTAGTGTTAAAATCTATTCTCACCTCCAAGATATTACCAGCTCCAGCCAAATCAGTAAGTTTGCATGGACAATTGAAAGCCAATTGAAACAACTGTCGTAAACGAATTTCCTGACAATTTCCTTGAACATCATAGCATAAACATATTCTGTTCACCTCCTTATCCAACACTTCACTAAAATGACAATCTTCAACAAATATCGAGAAATTCCGTGAAAAAATGAAACCATGGAAAAGAATTTTTCGTGAGCCAACAAGCACAAGGCGGAAAGTTCTATTTTTCGACCAAAGAAAATTAGAAAAATCCAAAGTTTTTTGCAAAGTAATAACCTAATAAAATTGTGATTCTGCAGAAAAATAAGGTAAATTTCGCACAACAATCAATATAGTAAGCGAATTCCGCAGAAGAGAATTTTGTTCCTAAAGTGATCTGACTGGAAAACACAAAAGTTCAAGAAAATGAAAGAAAAATGGTTGAAAAAAGACTGTCAATTAGAAGTTTGCCCACCAATGCCAAAAATCGAAGATGAAATTCCGGATTTCCGGAAAGAATCAAATCATCAAAAAAAAAGTTTGGGACCAAAAATTCAGATACAATGTAAAGAAAGACAGTATTTCAAAAGCAAATACAAATGACTTTCTCTCTAACTTCTACGGTTAGTTGCAAGCTTTTTTCTTAGTATAAAAAAATAATAAGCACAATTATTACTAAATAAGAATTCATTCAATCCAAACTTCTTGAAGGAGATTACATTTGCAGTGAACCATCAAAAGCCTTTTCCGCATTATCTACTTTTTAAAAAAAAATATTGGAAATCATACCTGATCGTCCCAGTTAGTTCGATGAATTTTATCTCTGTATAAATTTTTCTTTTTTGTTGTTGATTTTTCAAGCAATGAGAACATTTTGATAAAAAATTAAGGAAACTGCAGAAAAAACTTCGCCCAAAATAATTCAGATTTATGAAATTACAGACATCGTATTCATTTCTGTTACAATATTGTTAAGGATAATATAGTTAAAATATTGTATTATCACCAAGTGAAAAAACCTTTTCAAGAAAAAAATTTTCATTGCTTCAAAGCATTTTTTTTTTCTTTGCAGATTAATAAAACATACTTTGCAAAAAAAAGTCCAAAAGAGTATTGATTAGATGAAGTTCACGAAAATTACTTAAACACTCCAATAATAATCACGCATGAATTTGAGAGTTGTTTCTTCTTTATAAAGTGTTAAAATAATAGTGAACAACATTTGTGACTCAAAACGTATTTCTTGATAAAAAAGCATGGGATTTTCAAAAGAAAAAGATTTTAGTGGTGAGAATTCAGCAACTGACATATTATATCTTCATCAATTCGATATTTTTCATGTTTAATTTCTATAATTAGAAGATCGCAATGTTCAATAAACTCAGCACGAATTTTGGAAAGTCGTGTAAATTTAAGATAATAATATTGAGAAGATTTTTGTCCAGGTGCTATTAAGAAATTCACTGTTTTGTTTTTATTAATAAAAGAGAAAAAATCCAATTTATGTTCTAGGAAGCATTCCACACTTATCATACCTCTAATGAGGGAAAATTTTTTTTGAATAAATACTATGGATTGTGACGTTAATTTTCTTTTCCTTTTTTTGATTAGTTGAAGCGAATATACACATTTCATAACAGTTGACAATGCCGTACAATATGAACCTTTCCATCATGATGACAGTGGCTTATCTGATTCACTAATCGAAATGAATACGATTGGACTAATGAAGCGTATTGCCAAAAATGCGCAAGTAATTAGTTATTAGTTGTTTAGATGACTTAAATGCAACTTTATATGCTGACAATCAAATAAATTTAGATATTTGAACGATATGCAATGAAGCAAGAATCTTAAACAACAACATAAAGAAAAAATTCAAACGAAGAGAAAAAAGTAACTGAAATATATGAATTAAAAGTGCATAATGGAAACAAACAAATTCAATAAATTTCTATCTATATATTTTGTCATAATATATCGTAAAGTATTGAAAAATCATACCCAATATCGAGTTCAGTGAAACATCCATAAGCAAGACACTCTACAAAATCGGCATGAAATTGGAAAAAAGTATTCAAGAAGTATTTCGTTATATAAGTTTTCAGCGTTTTTCTAACCGACAGACTGCCTGTATCACAAAGATTGTCACGCACCATTTTCACCAATCTAAAACCGTCTCTTATTTAATTCATTTTTACTGAAAACTGACAAAATTATGAATGGTCTTTTAAGCTAACTGTTTCAGATGAGAAGTTTAATTATAATTTTAATAGAAAGTAAATGAAATAATTATGAAACAAAACAATCCTATCACTTATTTCAAGAACTCGCAAATTTTTTAACTTCATGAATGCAACGACGTTTAATCAAAGAATTCACTTAAACATTTGTGTCGAATATCCTGCTGATGACAAAGTCAGCTTATTTAATAATGTCGATAGAGACGGACTGTTTATAGTATAACCTAAAAAAGTTAAAACAACTTAAATTGGCAAAGTAAATCAACTATTTACAGATTTTCATAGGAAACAATCTATTTCAAACTTCATAGCTTAATTTGAAAATCCAAACAAGAAGAAAAGACTTATTTCTTTCATGCATTTTCTGACACAGTTGACAGATCTGTTGCACAAATTCCGCATATCGAAAGAAGTTGAATACTCCTAGAAAATATTCATCGATTTCACTGGTTGACTCATATACTCCAATTGCAACATTTTTATTTTCAATCAAAATCCAACCTGGCCAACCAATCTGTAATAAAGTACCGACTGGGTTTCGTATATACAAATATATCACCTGACTCTATTTTCAAGAAAAAAAAAAATGATATTGACCTTTCATATGCAATTAGATGAATAAGAACAATGAATTTGAAATGAACACAAATTTAAGAAATCTACAATTTTAAAAATAGATACAAATAGGGGAACCTTGTAAATAAAGAAAGAAATTTAAACAGAAGGAACTTCTTTTGGTAAAGATATTGACTGTGGTGATTTCTCCGCAGTGTCACTTCCGCAAAGATAAATCGTGGGAGAATTTGCCAAACCGCCAACAATAATACCTGTTTGGCAACCACTTGCGAATGCATCCAGAATAAAAGAATGACTTCCAACCTGTAAAATTGTGAGAAAGAAAATAATCGATAACTATCATATATTACAAACTCTAAAATATATTTTCTTTTAGCAAAAATTAAAGACAGGTAGAACGACAAAAAGTTTTATGCAGCTATTACATTTTAAAAAATCTAGCAAAAAATAAACATGGAAGTAGAGATATTACGGTCCAGATTGATAGAATGACAAAAATTCTTATATAGTCGTTATACTGCAAAATGATTGGAGATATCTTGCTTTTATTAGTAAGAAAACTAGTGAGCCGAAAAAATTAACTTTAAAAAGTGTTGGTTTCGTTACATATGACTCGTCTGCTTGTTTAAGCTGTCCATCATTGTTTGATCCCCACACATACAACTAAAAAAATTCTTATAAATTCAATGAAATACTCACTGAAAAGTTAATAAAAAGCAATAACATCTAATTTTCGGAAATATGCCTAATATTATTAAATTTTACTACTAGCATCGCTGATTATCTTCTGATCAAATGACAAAAGTGATACTTATAACAATCTGAAGAATATTAAAACCTTGCCAGCTCCCGTGAGTGCTATAGTGTGGTCGTCTCCTGCAGCTACTTTGATACAATACATGTTCGATAAATCGATTACCTTAAATGGCTCCCTCCTAAAATAAAATTAAAAATGAAAAAAAAAAAAAACATTACATTTCAGATATCGAAAGTCTGCTAAGAGTATTAGGGGTAACACTTCTGATATAATTTATAAAAAAGTTTCCTAATTTTCATACCTCACTGCTAAATCACCATGTCCTAGTTGGCCATTTTCATTAGCTCCCCACGTCCAAATTTCAGGGAACAAATCCGGATCAGCCTGTGAGCCGGAGAGTGGTATTCTTCCATCTGATTTTGAAGAGTTCCCGTTGTGAATAGCATGACTTGATGAAAAGTCTTCCATATCTACAAACTTTGCTAAACAAATGAAACTACTTCGATGACAGGCACAAAGGGAAAAAAAAAATAGGCTGATATTATTATGGAAGTTAGGTGTTTTTAAAGATATATCTTTTAAGAAATGTGTTTTTAAAGATATTAGTTTAGGAGTTATTCAAAACCTGGATAAGTTTCGATCAGGACAAAACAAATATTTCTTAAAGATGCGGTAATTTTTCGCACTTGTATGAATGCTGACACAAAACTCTTACTTGTATTTCGCTTATAATACATATCAGGTAGATTTTCTATTGAAACGAAGGTCGGATTTTTCCCAAGTCCATCCCAGGCGTTTTTCATTTCCGTCATTTCAAATTCATCGAACAAAGTTTGTTTCCACACAGCGGTCTTGGTCGCATGTGATGAACTACACTGTGAGAATGTTTGATGTTCTCTTGGACTGAAAGCACAGATACAAATCTAGAATAAAAAAAGACCTTTAACAGTTGTTATATTTATCTCTCTTTATAGAACTTTGAAAATGAAATTTAGCTCGTAAAATCTGGAAAAGTAACAACCTTTTATTTGTATCCAG
>JAOVVO010001080.1:0-18276 GCA_028564675.1 Onchocerca lupi | reverse complement strand
TATATATACTGCAGCAATTTGCAGGAACTGATTTTTTTTAAAAAAAACCTCTCTATTTCTAAAAAAAAGACCATTTCTGTGGACCAATATCTGTGATGAAGTGAAATAACGTCTGGAACTGGGAATAAACTAAATTATTTAAATTATTATTTCAGGTTTGAGGTGATCTTTGCTGTGGAAATTCTTAACAACGAGAAAAATCGGTTTGAAAAAATTCATGATTTCATCGATTATGCGCTGACCAATGATGGTGTTTGGTAAATTTTAATTGTTCAAGAAAAAGTAGCTGTCCTACGTAAATTTAATAATCATTTCTGAACTGGAAGATAGAAAAGGAAGCAGAGCTTCCCCTTGAAATTTTGTTATTATTCAAATGAAGTTTTAGCTGCTTTAATATAATTTGTTGGAATAATTTCGTGACTGTCTAAATTCAGGTACTTCTTATAATTAATTCAAGAATCTTTCAGTTTATTAGAATCTCGAATGTTCTACATGAACTGCGAAAGCAGTTTGCAAGATTTTTTGGATTTGGTTAAAACGAAAGGGAAATTCGATGTTTATACTCGTTGGTCGACACCAAAATCAGAAATCATTCAACGAAGAGTAATCCAACTGACTCGGGCTATAAGATAAATTCCTTTTATTATTATTATATAAGGAAGATACTATTCTTTTTATTGTATCAAATTTATTTACTCAATTTTAGTTTAGTTTGTAATGTTTTGGTCTCGATATTTTTGTATATGTTTATGTTTTGAATTTCGAGATAACCATTCTTTGAGAAGCTTTATGTTTTAAACGACATTTTTGTCTGATCCGAAGACATTGACAGAGATGATTTCTCCATAAGTGGGATATTTTGACTTTTCAAATTTTCTTCGAATTTCTCCAGTCTCGGAAGTTTGGAAATCCCAAATGCCTCCACTCAAATAATACAGCTTCTCAGTTTTCTGTTTCTTTCATGTTTGATGTAACATTTTTGATATCATTCTTCATAAGAAGAAGTGCTTCCCTATCTTACTTTGTATTTCTCTCCACATGTTTGACCTTCAGAACTGGTGAATAACAAATTTCCTACTAAATTGATGCATTCCATCAAAACTCATTTCTCAAACTATAATTTTGTGTTATGGGACCGTTATTCAAACTCTCAATTTTGTATCTCCTTCCTTTTACCACAAAGTTTTTCACTTTAGCTGGATGGAATGCGAAGCAAATCAAATCTGTGGTATAGACTATCCGCATTTGTTAATATTTGCAACACTGTAGATGTATTAGATTTCCAATTACATCTAAAACATAATTCTCTTTTTGAACAATGAACTAGAACGATTTTCTGATTTACGGATAGTAATATGAGGATTTTTGGACGAAAGAAAATTATTGAAAAGATACTGGAAACAATCAAACCCTTAGAGTGGATTTCCTTAAATGAAATATTTGAAACTTTAAAACATGGAAAAACGTAAAAATTTAAATCATTTTTCTGATCCGAAAAAAAAGTCCTGAAGATCAAAGTTTTGAAAACTGAAAATTTCGAAGACTAAAATCCGATCTAAAAAATGAAAATTTTTGGGAAGGCATTTGAGTTTAGAAAAATTTTAAAAAAAGCTCACTTAAAACAATTCAATTAAAAAACCAAAGATCTGTAAAAAATGGTTTAGAAGTCCTCATAAACCTCAAGAACAAGAAATATAAGTAATCATGCTATAGGATAGTTGCATCATGGCTAGAAATGATACATTTCTGATAAAAACTATTACGAACAGAGTTCAGCTCATAACAAGCAATTCCCCTGATGAACAACACATGTATCTTTATTTTTTGACCAGTGATTAAATGATGAACTGTAAAGTTCTGAGGAGCAAACCACTGCAATCCGAGAATGAATAATTCCGAAATTTCATATTACGAAACAGAGACAAAGCATATAGAAATTCATATATTAAGAAAAGTTGAAAGAATTAATTATTAAAGGAAATAGCCGTATACTATTCACATTGGAATACTAGTCACCGTTACAACTTTATTTCCATCTAATCCGAATCTACCAAAATATAAACGGTAAAGCAATTTTCAAAAAAGGGCAATATTTATTTAAAATTAGTTCTCTAAAATCTATCTTTTATCTCTTTTTGCGCTTCTTAGATATTTAATGAGGAAAATCCACAAAAAAATCTTTTAATCCCGAGCAATAGAACAACAAAGTTGAAAGTTAAATTAATATGGCTACTCATGGAGGAAATCGGATTAAAATTCCTAAAATTCTAAAGATATTTTGCAGGAACTCCTTATACAGTTCCTGCAAAATATCTCTGATGAATTGAATGATATTCCAAAGATTCCGGGCTATTATAAAAAGTCAATATGGGATAATTCCTACTCCAAATTTCATTATGCCCATCATTAACACTGGAAAGTTCCCATAACCAGAAAAGAAATACGAAAGATGGATAAAAATCATATGGAATATAAATATTTGAACTAAGGATACTGGAAAGTGAAATATGAGTAAGCAGACATTGCAATATATAAAGTAAAACTTGGGTATAAAAGGCAATGTGCTCTGGAAAAAAATTCAAACAATCATATGCTGTTAGATGATTTTATCAAAAATTACGAAGCTGAAATAATTTAAAATAATTATTCAATCTTTAAATTAATTTTTTTTTGATGGATTTCAAAATTTTAATGAAAATTATATTAGATGAAAAGTGCTGATACATTAAATACAGTGCGAAAATTTGATGATTTCTAATCTATGCAAAAAAAAAAACATCTGCATATTACTTAAAATATTTAACTTCTGTTCAAATGTTAGCCCAGAAGAGGTGGCCCAATATAAACCATTGATACTTCAGTATTACCATAAACAGCGCACATGGCGGGAAATAGTTTTAGTGGAGGCAAGCGACTAAAGGCAATACCTAGAAATTCACTTCCTTTTTCGAAATACATGCAGTGTTGTTCACAATCCACTATCATTCGAATTCTTTCTCCCATCTAAAATAATCAAAAGATAAAATAGAATTCTGTTGTTATATATGAACGATAGGTGATCAGCTCATTTCCAAAAGTACCCGTCTCGGAGCGAATGACCACTTAGTATCTTGGAATTTATATGATAAATGAGAAATGCATATGGGTGAATTTATGAACTCCAGCAGTTACCACATTTTCAGTAAGAGTGCAGAAGCTCTTGGTAATATTTAGTTCGAATATAATCTCACCTATTTCAAATAAATATCACAAAATCCACAGAAAGATTAAAGAGGATAAAAATTTGGATAGATGAAACCTGCAGAAGAATGAAGTTTCCATGTTTTGTTTTTCTGGAAAATATTCATTTATGGTAAATTTTGGATTCTTCATAAGAATTTCTATAAAACGGCTATAAGTTACTGTGCATTAACCTGATATTTTGGAGGATTATTGATATGTGGATAAGAACAAATTTGTATGTTATTATGCAACAACTGATTGTCGACAAGATTCCACCCCCAGCTTTGATCATCACTTCCTAATAAAGCCACGTAACCCTGGCAATGTAGCGCCGCATGTCTGAAAAAATCTATTTCCATATACAGTTTTTCAGTACATTTTTACTTCAGTTTGCTAAGAGACTGAAATAGAACAGCAGATAAAGTTCCATTTTAATTACATCTACGGAAACCTTGAAATCTTTACAGATCAGATCTTTCTTGCAGATTCAGTTCACAAATGATATCAAACTTACTTCGTCGCTAAACCTATACAAGCTACTGTTCCCAACGGTCCTTCCCACATGAATTCCCATGCATGTATCCCACTGTTCACACCTATTTTACCTGAAACTTCATAAACAATATACTCACACCTATCAAATAAAAGTCTTTGAAAAAATCCATTTTATTAAACTTATTTAGAATTAAGCAAATTTGAATCATAAATTAAAAATCTTATAATACCTCGCACACTATCGGTGCTCTGAGCAACTGGATTTCGATGCACCGTAAAACCGTTGGTACGTAAATAATTATTTCTAAAATATTGGATTAATTAAACTTTTTTTCGAGAAAATAATCCTAATTCAGTAAGGCAAGCAATCCTGAATTATATTATTCAAAAATAGTTGAAATTTATAAATACAATTATTGATTCGTCTCATACACTTCGAAGTGAGCATTGCTTTTTTTTTCAATGTATTGATAAAGGGGAAATATAAAATTCGATAAATGTGAAATCACTTTGAAGAATCATTCGGATTCCATGCATAACAAAATGCTCGTAATTTGTCCTTGAAAGAAGGAGTTTCTGATAGAATATAGAGATCATTGAGAGCTTCATCTGGGATAATTATATGTGCCAGGCGTTTCCATACAAAGCTATCCTATAAAGTTTAGTACTTGTAAAAGAAATGCTAAAAATCCATTGAAAAAACTACGAAGAAAAGTAAGTACTAATGAGCTTTGCCAAGATAATTAATTGAAGCTCACCGGATATTGTAAAACAGTCCACCAGTGTTTACAAACTTGCATACATTGTGCCAAGTCTTTCAGACTTAAATATTGAAAAACTCCTAAAAGCACAACATGAGGTAAACGAGCAGCTGAGACGGCACGCAAACGACGGCCAAAAGATGTTAAACTTTTTGAGCGACGATGATCCTGCTCATCTCGACACGCAACATCTTCTACAATAAAAAAAGGCCACATGAATCAAAACTTGATTTTGCTTGAAAGTAAGGATAAGAACAGATAATCTCTGAATGCCCATTATGAAAATGCATGAAATGTTACACTTTCCTGATCAATTTTTACCATTGTTTAAAAATCAAGCTTACCACCTTCAATCGACATCGTAAATAATTGTAATTCAAATCATTGTATTGGATGCCATAAAAACGCATTCCCGAGATCAAAATTACCAATATTGATTCGTTTGTAGCCAAACCTGCCGGATCCCTTCATAAATGTCAAGTGAAAGCATAACAAAATGACATGTCTAAAACACTGAAAGTATATTTCAAGATATTTTTAAATAGTTTGTCGTAATGGGAAAAACGCTTTGTAACAAATATCACCAGCTCTCTTCGCACTTTGACGAAAAAAAAGATAACCAATTCAATATTCATTTTTTTTTTTTATTATAAAATCATTTTCCACAGTGGTATTAATTTAAACAAAATGATTCATAAATCACCACTTTCGGCATTAATATTTCCAAAAGGAAATGAAGAAACAGAAATATAAATTCAATTTTCAATTCAAACAGGAAAATGAAAGCTAGAAATCCAAATCCAACTTTCAATTTTCCAAATTTACAAAACAAAGGAGAAATAAAAACGTCAAAGTTTGTTAAACTTTACTATGATTACATTAACTTCACTATAATTACATCACATTACATTACGAGAGTGATGGCTCATAAAATCAGTAAAAAAATTAAATAAATTCAAGTCATATTACAGACGGAAATTAAACAACAGAAATGGAATGCCTGCTTCCTTTTATCCTTAATGTTTTTTGAGGATTGACAAAACTAAAAAATCATTTCCGTAATTAGACAAAAATAAGGAAAGGGATAAAAAAATCAATGATATTGTCGATTTTTGGAAAATCGATTCAAACAATTCCGACAATTATTTTTTTACTTTGGCTGTTTTTGCCTTCGTCTTATCTCTTTTCGCTGTTTTAAATTTTTCAGGTTCTGTGAAAACTATTGAAGGCATCGTCATCCTGAAAACAAATGGAAGGAAAATATGATGGATACATCAATAAAAAACAATTTACATCTTAATAAAAATGAATCCAAGAAAATATATATAATATTAAAATAGCTATAAATAATATGGACAATAATAATTCAAAATAGCAACCTGAATAATCTCCGAGCAAAAAATTCACCATCTTGATAGACAAATGATGAATCAGGATTTTCATTACACTTTGTTTCGGCTTCAAAATCTTTTTCGTAAAAAAAAGTAGGGAAATGTGGATACTGTACTTTTTTTTTTCCGTGATAACAGTCCTTGATCAGTAATATATCTCCTGTTTCACCCGGCACCGTTCCATTAACATACATCACCTGGAACATTCAATACTATCTTTTTCATAATCATTATTTGTAATGATTATTTCTTTTAATAACTACAGATAAAATCTTTCAAAAACATATTTGGCTGATTTTTTTTTGTTTTCAAACATTTTCAGGCTGTGTTTCTGTTAACAAGCTTCCCAAACATAAGCTCCCCGAAATTTAAGCTAAAAGAAAACTAAAAAAATAAGCTATAAAAAAAGAAAAAAATCGAAATCCCAGAAAATGATGTTATCATTCTGCTAATAAAATTTTCCAATTTTCATTTAGTAAACTTTGGGAATTTGAAAACCTGTTTTTCGGGATTAATCCTTAGCACTTCAAGGCCTGGAATAGACCGCCATTCATAACCCATATGACCTGGCATCCGCTTTCCAGGCAATATCCGAGCATCGCCTTTTGAACCGACAGCACCGATACGACGATGAGATTTTGTAGTTCTAAAAGCAATGAGTGCAGAGGAAAAAAAAAAGCAAATAGTACGCTCAGCAGAACCCTTATATTTCTACATAAAATCAAAATGCGAAACATATCATATGGATAAGCCATCCATCAACAAGTATCGATAAACCAAATACACAAAACTTACTTTCGGGCGGGCATACCTTTGAAACCCCATCTATGCATTCCACCTTGAAAACCCCAGTCAATGGTATGTCCCGTGGCAGTTATGTATTGACCAACTTTGAAATGGCACACATGTAACTCTGTCCCTGGCTCCACTACGGCGTCCTCCGTAACCAAAAAGGATGCCATGTGTTTTTTTACAGGAAAACCTAGAAAATAAGTGTTACAAATCCTATTATCGAAACAAATATTATTGGACACATCTGGTCAAAAAAATTAGATGATAACAGAAAAATAAAAGAGATGAATAGATCTACGACCATGCCGTTCAAAAGTAGCACGATATCGTGCAGTAAATTTTGTTGGATCACCATTTACAGCTCCAACTGTGACTCGCCATCGAGCACCATAACGGCAATACGCTTTTCGCCTTCCTACCATGCTTATTCTAGAAAATTTGAAATTTAAAAACTATTGAATTTGAAATTTAAAATGCTTAGAATCTTCAAATTTAGATCATCCCTTTACATCCATTTTCCTTGCATGGACAGTTTTACCAAAGCTACAAGTTAATATTGTCAAGTGAAAGTAAAAAAATGTGAAAAAAGTATTCCTTTCAATATGAAAAACTTGAAAGAAAACTAACCGGTAGTAAGTTTCTGGATTAATCGCGGAGATGACGAGATTTTTGGGAAACTCCAGCATTGTGCACAGAAACCGGGTTCCATCCACACCCCATTGAGGCAACACTCCAATTTTTCGAGCTAACATTCCGACACGATTAGATTCTGGCATCCATTCTGGTGGACTGGTTTTTTGCGGCATTTCACATAATGGAGTTTTAAAAGACATATGTGGATTCGCTCGAATGATTGGAGCATTCACTGCAATGACAACTAAATTTGAAGAATTTGGATAACTAAAATGACATAAATTACAAATAATATTATATGACTGTGATAATAACATAATTTCTTTTTTAGCGAATTGGAGCCAATTTCTTAAAAATAAAAATCGTTTATAAAAATACTAATAAGTTTACATAAAATAATATGTAAAAGTGGAGTAAGCAAAATTTAAAAAAAAAAGGTAAACTCAACTTTCCTGATGTGTCCCATATTTCATCAATCTCTATAATTCTTCAAAAGTTACCTTTCTCTTCTAATTTGATAAACTGCTGAAGCAAAATTCGCGTGCTAGGTTCAATTGGTTCAACAATCTTTTCTTCTTTTTTTGGTATCCACGGTGGCGGAGTTAGTGTCCTATAAGGAAAAGTTTAATTAAAAATAAAATTAACTAGGGGTTTTAAAAACTTTTCCTTGAATATGACTATTTTATCGGCAGATGACAAAATTTATAATTCCATAAACAATGACAAAATAATAAATGAAGTGCCCAGACATTCAAATAAATCAATTTTTTTTTAAATGTTAAGAAAAACTGACAGCTAAAAAACTGCAATAAATATACGGAATACTCAAGTAAAATAAGAAAACACAAATTCCAAAATTTTGAAATGAAATTAATAAAGGCTGACATTTCTATTCTGGAACAAACCTTCGCCTCATCCTTTTCTGAATATAATATTCCGCATAAGTACTACACAATAGCCGCGCTGTGATTTGTTTATCGACATTCCATAGTTGACCCAACCGTTCAATCGAATATAACATTTAGAGGATTAAAATAAATAATCTAGAAAAATTTTAAAGATCGATTTAAATTAACCAGTAACACCAAGTTATACAAAATAATACGTTCGGCAGTAGCAAGAAAAAAGAATGAGTGAAGAGTACAAACTAGGTTTTTGTTTCCACATCTTGCTTTTGACAAATAACAATACGTGAATTATAAGAGATTTAAATAATTTTGTCTTCATAAAATATTGTATTTAATCCTTTCTCAAAGGAGAAAGATGGGATTAGTCCAGAATTTTGGAACTGAAAATTCCAGATCAGGAAGAATAAGGAAATAACAAAATTGACACTACGAACGCTTAAGGAACAGCTCAATAATTTCAATGTCAAATAAGCCGACCAGATTATATCACTCTTATTTCATATAAATATTCAAGAACTATCAAATAAATCATCTCCAATCGATTAGTCTAAAAATGTAAATGATTAAATTACATGAATAAATAAACACAAATGATTAACTTTGTTATGTCGCCAGTATTAGTGTTTACATACATGATAATGATTGCGGAAGCTATTAAGAACTTCTAAGTCAATGATTTCAAATGAAGCAGTAACAATGCCAAACCTTTATTATCATATTTAAGAATATAAATAATAGAAGATATTTTTCAACTGCAAATACATCTTCGATATTGACGCGTTCCAATAAAAATTATAAGAAAAATCACGTGAATCAAATAACTTTGAACTACAAATCAATTTCCTTATTTTCTTTATTGTTCTTCCTCTCAGTTTTTCATTATCCAGTCTGTTTATTTATAAGATGTTTGCGAAAATGCCATTTATAAATTATATCAGAACACAAAATAGATAACAACAATGAATTATGTCAAAACATAAAACGAGACAACAAAATCTGGTCTTAAATGAATAATAAAAGGAATTCGTTCTTTCCTATAGTTATGGGAAAATGTCCGCCAGTCAAACTAAGCGTATGATTACAAATTCTCCAAACAGATTACGGTGACACTTTTCTCACTGGCCTATTTACCTGCAGTCTTGATTGCTGTTTCACTTTCTTCCTTTTTAGCAGATATCAACTCACGGCAAACTTCAGGCGTTATCTGGTAATGATTTTGCACCTAAAATAAGATGAAGTAATTTTATATCTCCTGTACCTATAATTTGAAAAACAGCAGTGAAATCTGAAATCATAAAAACTTGGTTTCTACTGGTCTGAGCTCCATATCACTGGCAAACTATGCAAATTTGATTTGAGTAAAGCTATGATGAAAAAAAAGAAAAAAACGACTTAGAAATCTTTATTTAATAAAAGCTTACTTTTGTTAATTCTAACAAAGCTACGCGCTGCTCATCGCTGATATCATTTTTATATCGCTGTGCGAAAGCCAGTAGTGACTGGTGCCAAAGAACAGGTAACTTCCGTTCTTCCTTTTGAAATCTAGAAAAAACCAATTTAAATAAACCATGTCGCAAAGTGAGTGCGATTCAGCTGCTCTCATTTCGATTTAAAATATCCAAACAAAAACAGTAAAAGAACTACATTACTCAAACTTATATCCGGTAAAACCGAACAACTTTATATATGTGAAACTTACCTTAAGTAATGATTTACCAGTGCATCGATGGCTCGATATGGCAAAGTATATTTTTTATCAATCAATATCCTCAAGAAAAATGAATTTGGGCCAGTATATTCCATATTTGCAATCTGAATAAGAATGTAGAAATTGTAAAAAACTTGGTGAAAGTAAATAGAAACCTGTACCATAAATTTAAATGAAATTTCAAAAACACAATGAGATTCCGATTTTTTACCTTAAGCATCGCAACTGCAGCATGCATCATTGGTATCGAAGCTTTTGCTAATACTGAACCGAAAATCGTTGCCTCACGTAATGTACATGTTCCTGACTGGAAAATCAATTATTTCTATTTTCTTTTATGATAAATTATGACAATTTTTCTGTAGTTATGACAAAAATTCTTCAATTCTCATTCGCCCTACTTTACTCTTGCAATTTGGTCTTTCCAACTCATCACTACAGAAAAATTTGATCGAAAAGCTTTTTTACAGGTAAAATTACGAATTTTTTATTCTCGCATTCTATTCAGTCCAAGCAATCTAATTTATTGGTTTTATTCTCTAACTTTTTTTTATGCTTTAGTGAATTCTCTTTAATGAAGCAGAATTTCTGGTAGTAAGGAATAAATTACTTCGCAAAGTGGCAGAAGGATTCCCTTGAAAAAAGCTTGTGGCTTATAAATTGCTTTATGCAACGCTTGAAATAAATGAAAATTAAGCTTCTTATATTCCATAATATCATCTCTCAACCGCGGCAGTAGAATCAAATTGTAAAACCTGGAAAAGAGAATCCCGATGTGTAAATTCACCAATTTAGAATACTAGAATTTCGAAATATCTTGATAAACAACGAAACTTTTCTTCTGTTAAAAGCAAAATCTCACATTATACCATACAATAAAATGTTTAGGGGAAATAGAAAGAAAAACAGATGCACTAAGTCGTCGAAAGAACTGATTAACCTTTGACACATTCTAGAATGAAGATTTGATGCAAATATTCTGGTCGCTTGATACATAGCTGCTGCTGACCATTTATCAGGATTCGTAAGGCTGCAAAAAACTCAAAAAGTAACTTTTCTAAGATCCATCACCTATTTCTGATGTTTGGTACTCCAGAATTACCTCAAAGAATCTAAGAATTGGTCGGATTTCTCCTAGATAGTTTTTGCCATAATTTGCTAACAATCAAATTTTATTGTTTTCGGATGAGCAAGATGCAAATTTAGTTTAATAAAACTTACTATAATAACTGTTCCCAATTCATCATTTTTGGAAGGACTTTAAAAGCCTTTGGTATTTTACCACTTCGATAACGAGATAACACTGAACCAATCTCGCGATACATCTCCACAACTGCTGGATCCATTTGCTTTATCTAAAATTGACAAAAATCAGTCGAAAGAGCTTTAGCACATACAGTGTTTCTCAATTTTCTCATCCAGTATTAAACTTCCAATATCAGCATAAATTCTATTTCTATAAACAAAAACTCTAACTCGTCAAGAATTCTTTCAGGAAAAGATACCACAAAATCATCATCTTCAGGACAAATTGATTGTAATTCAAGCTCCGCTTTTTTTTTCTCAATCTTTTCAGTTATTATATCATGAAGTGTCCGCGATGGAACATCTGCTTCTGACATAAACTTTTCGATTGCGGCTTCGTCTTCCGGATTTATTTGCTGCAGTAAAAAAAAACTCATTCTTGATAGATTTTCTGTCAGTATAAAAACTAATTAAACGGCATAATCTCTTTTTTTCAATCAAATAATTCTATGAACTTAAATTCCATAAATTTAAATCCATTTTCATTAACATGAAAAAATTTTTATTAACATTAATAAATCGTAATGTTAAACATTTTTAATAATAAAGATTGAGAAAATATACTAACCAACACAGCATCATCATAATCATCGTGATTAGAGACAATATCGTCATCCGACAAAGAATTCAGAGAATCATTTCCAAGGCTTATTTTTCGCATCCTTGAATCATTAGTTTCATAATAGACATATTATGACATGATAGTATTATTCGTAATTTATGCCATACAAAATGAAAATTGAAGTTTAAAATTATTCTTTAAAAATTGACTTCAAAAAAAAAAAAAGGAATAGAATGAACTAATTAATACTCAACTATTTATTAAAGTTCCAATCAAAAAAACCTTTCAGTAATATTCCATGCATTCTCATGAGTTGCTGGATGATTTCTACATGTAAAATCGGTAAATGCTATGATTATATGAAACAAAAATAAACTATTGAATAAAATAATCATGCAACCTTTCTAGTGCATCTTTCTGTATTACAGTCTCTGGTTTAGTTTCTTCCATCGCTTCTATATCTTGTTTTTGTTTCCAAGCGGTTTTAAGGATTTTACTTGATAGTGCTTCATCGATGTACTGTAAAATAATGATCATGTAATTAAGGAAATCATGACTTCTCACAAACCATAACTTTCAAAAAAATTAATGTAATCCTAACCACATTTATGATATATACTTACTTTATCGTCATTCTGATTGGCTCGTTTTAATCTTCGCTGTTTCACGCGTGCTACATCACGTCCACTTTCACGTTTGCTGCGTTCAATCTGCAGATCTAGTGGAAGTGCTGACTTGGAAACCAAATCGCCAGCGTTTGACTTCAATTTCTTTGACCTGCCCATCTGCAGCTCACTTATTACTATCATAGAATTCGCAACGATACACCACGAAACGAATCCACACCGACTCCTCTTTCCCCACCTCCCGACAACGAAGTAACCCATCTATCACGCTCTTCTCTCCGCCATCTTTAGAAAAAACAGATGATTCAATTCAACGAAGATATTCACGGTCCATTAAATTTCACATCCTCATGCAATTGTTTTATCCTACAGTAGCACTTCCATGATAAGAATTGAATGTGGTTTTTTACTTATTGAGGTTGTTAGACTGATAATTTTCTTTAAAATTTGCATGTTACTATGCATAGGTTCTGCGAGATTTTTTTTTGTATATATGAACCGTAATAATCCTTTCTTTCCAAATTTTAGAATATGTTTGTCGGAATAGTCGAAAAAATGATTCATATTAATGTAATTAAAATAATTTTATCTTTTTCTTTATTTTATTTCGTAAGAAATTGAATATAGTGAATGTCAATTAAAATTGTTAAGAAATAGGATAATTGATTACATCGTTGTAAGAAGTCGGTGCCCGCTTTGATTGATGAGACTCCGTCCTTGATTGGTGACATCCAGATAGCGCCAGGACATGGATTGAAGTCGAAATAGCCGGCAGCCGATAATCTAAAAACCGTTGTTAAATTTTTAAGAACAACGAGACGGTCGACTTCTATCTCCACGACATCGAGCTTCTCTTCATCGACGCTGATCCAACCCTACTTCGACGATACTCGGAGTTTTTGTCACTGCGACGTATTGCCTTCTACGACCAATAACTTTATTTAATTGTACTTACGAAATGATTGGAATATTAATACAAAATCTGATTTATTGTATTTCACCGAATAAATTGTTAAAATTCTTAGTGTTGTGAAGCACTCTGTATTCTACCGAACAAGTTCCGCGACAATGTTATTATATTCCATTCTCAACTTCATAGACAAAATCAACTGGCAAAAAACCTTTTATATTGTTTCATCTCCCGTGCTAAAGTTGAATATATCTAAAAATTTAAGAGTTTTGAGAGCAAGTTTTGAGCATTCTGGTGGTTGGACATATTCTAGCTGATCAAAATAAGTAATGAGATTTCGGACATTGTTGTGAATATCTATTGAAGAATACATTCTTTGTCAAATTGAAATTCTTCTTGAAAGATGTGGAAACAGCATCCGTTTCACTGCAATTATAATATTTTCTATAACAGTGCTTAGCATTCTTTCTTCTCCTGTTTTTTGTTTTCTTTAAGAGAGTGACACTCTTCTTATCTCTTTCGCCTACCTTGAGTTCTTTGAACTTTATTTATTGATATTTATTTGATATTTAGCACATTTATCGCCAGCGGAACAGAAAAAAATTCCTAAGAAATTTGCATAAGTTATTTCTGGCACTAATTCTAGCATATAAATAAGGAGAAGAGAAAATTAAATTGTTGTGTTCAGATGTATAAACTTCTAGTGAGCTGCTCTTTTTTAATCGTGGTTCGCATATAGTGTTCATTTTCTCCCAAGTTTTATTTCATGATTCATTTGCAACTTGAAATCTTATTTCTCAATCTTTTTAATCCTCTTTCACATATTTTATTCCATGGATGTATTTTGCGACATAATTTCTGAACCGGTCATGTCTTTGCGTGTGATACTGAAATTGATCTATTCTTCTAATTCTGATTCTCCATTGAACCCCTATATATGCAAGAAATATTTCAGAAATCTGAAACACATATCATTTGACTTCTTGAAAATTATATCTCTCCAATTTTTTTTCTGCAAAAGCATTAATTGAAATCAGAGTACATATATTTGAAGAATAAATATTTGCTTAGTTGATGATATTAACATATCGGATTGTGCGATGCAAGCATGCACGCATGGTGCGCGCACAGATTCAATGCAGAATCACTGCATGTTTCAGTCTATTAGACATTCATGAAGTGGGTAAATTACAATTATCGATTCTTAAAATTTGCAGGCTGTAGTTGGACAGATTGGCGAACAGGATGACATAGTTTGCTTTGATGGAACTTTGGCTTGGAAGCAAGATTTGACAAGGAAAGAAACGCCCTGCTTTGGTGTTGCAAATGTAGAATAGTTTGCAATCATATTGCATTTACAATGCATCTTTTGGCACTGAATCGAAGCTTCGATTTTTACAGGTGAAATTAGCTATGGACTGGAGAAAAGCAAGCGATTATTGCGGAGAAATTGGTGGAGATTTGCCAACACCGACTGAAGATGAACATCCTCTGATGCAAGCCATATTCAAAGAGTTTCGTATGTTGTAGTTCATCATCATCGCAATGGAACTTCTGTTCAAAAAAGGAAATAACATAGAGCAGTGGCATATGAATTTGCAACTGGTGATGAAGTTCTTATAATTTATGCAAATTCATATTATTCATTGAGCTAACTTATTTTCTCAGCATTATGGTAGATGATTATTATTTGTGGGATCTTATTATAATTACATCTTTTGAGAAGAACAGTAAAGTATCATCGAGTTACAATATTGTCTTTGTTTGTTTTAGGGATGCATAATTACGCATAGTTCAAAAATTTGTTGCATAGCTTGTAATGAATTCTTTTCTAAAGGAAAAAAAATTGAAATGAGAAGGCAATTCTTCAAAAAATTAAAATAAAAACGATAAAAAGCATCATAAAATAATAAAATTAAAGTAGAAATAATAATGTTATTACGATCATCATTAAACAACTGCAGATCCAGAATCGAAAATACCGCTTGGATTTGTTAATGAAAATAATAAGTGGATGCAAATACGCCATGGCGAAAAAAAAGATTCTGGTATAACCAAAGTTAAACCATCACAGGAAATACTGAAGCTATTTCAAAAAGCAAACGAATTTGGTACATTTTTCCATTATTTACAGAAACTTTTTATAATGTGTTAAATTTTGCATCTAATTTTAATAGAATATATAAGGCCTCAGCATAACCATGATTTTACTTTATACTTTTGTATTCATTTATTTATTCAAAAAAACAAGCTGGTTCATGAATAGAATGGAAATTACTTTCTAGCAATAAGTATTTTCAATACATAATGATATCATTTTAATTTCACCGCCATATATCGATAGCAGTTACGTTTGAATTATATAATAACGGCATTCAACTTCATATTCCATATGAAGAAAGTATTGTCTGCTACCAAAATTGATTTCGATTTTTTAGCATACGAAACAGGTTTGAAAAAAGATAGTTATACAACAGTAATATGCGAGCATCGAAACTCAGCATGTTTGCTTTTTAACGTTTTTCTTCTTATAAAATAAATTTTTTAGTGAAAATATACCGAACATTTAACCGTTTAGAGATGTTTGGAAATTTCTAGAGAACTGGTACTTATTAGTTCGGAGATAATTCGAAACCGCTCGGTAGAACTATCGAAACTATGATAGATTCTAATCTCTTCTTTTCTTATAACTTATTTTTTTAGTGTCATTTATTAAGAATCAACAGTGTGACGAAGGATTTGTGTTGTTTGCTATTAACAACGCTTCAAAATGTTACTTGTTTTATGAATTCGCAGATCCATTCATGGTGTGTTTGTATATTAAATAAATTCAAAAAGTGAAGAAAAAGTTTATGAGCAGCCGGAATGCTCAGCAAATTACGCCTCGCAATGAATTTCAGATCTACGTCGTTCATGCTTGAATATTTGGGTTAAAAATGGTTCACAGTAGTTTGTGAAAGTGAGATCCTCGGTTTTATAAACACTATATACCATATATTTTATCATTTCCGTACCTGATTATTCATCAACTACTGCTTTATTTCAATTTATCATCGATTTAGACAAATTTTTTTGCAAAATGTAAAATATTTTTTACAAAAATAAACTCTATAGATATGCCAATTTCAATTTCAGGAAGCTAGTGGTTTTACAGCGGTTTCAAGTTATTGTAAATCTAAAAATGCTGAATTATTTAAGCCGACTGACTCAGGCGATCTTTCTATCATGCAAAGTAATGGTTCAGGAAAGAATCGCTAAAAATACTGATATATGTTCTCATTTTCTGATGCTGGAAATTTCCCGTAATTAGTACAACTTAATGAGGAGAAGTAGAAAAAATCATGTTAATGCTTGAAACTAAACAACAATCGGAAATATGTTTTTAAGTTATTTCTATCTTCATTGCAATTATTTGGGCATTTCTTAAGTATTGCTCGAAAGTTGCTAATAAAAAACTTTCATAGATTTCAGGACTACAATAGATGAATTCTTTATTACATTATTTGAATCAAAATTTATTTTGTTATTTCCCAGCCTATCTTCGATAAATTAGATTATGTAATATAGCAGTTATGATGAATATAATTTAAATACGAAATTTTAGGATTACTTTGAAAGCATAATATTCAACACCCAGTATTTTTTTAAATCTAACATCTAGTATTTAAATGAAACAGTTTGCTTTTTGAATTAATCTATACTAGAGAAATTTCAAGAAATCTTCAGGGAAAAATTTCACGGTACTTGGAAGAATTGTTAATAGCATACGATAGATCTCATCAGCACTTTTTTCTATTATCACATTCATCTCTAGATTTTGTATACAAAGAATTTAATATGATAACACAAATTATTTTTGATCGTACAACCTTCAAATAAGCATACTGAATAGCTCCCGCGAGTTCAAATTTTCTTGGAAGTTAATTTTTGAAACCAACATTATCGACTATTATTATGATTGCTGTTAATGGTCTCCTATTTCATGATTACTTAATCTTATAGTATTATTTGAAATAATCGATAATCTTCGTATACAACAGTTCCAGTTACAAGTAATCAAAGTGATTTTTAGAAATTGGTGAGGCAACAGGTTATGCTCGACTCACCGATATTTCTCCCAATTATATTTATCGTCAGTATGGATATATTAATCAGAAAGTTAAAAATGATAAGGAAGAACCCATAACAGCTGCTGGTTATAATTATACTGCTGTTGGGGTAAGATTGCCTGCTTCTTTTGATTCTCATACCTTTCGATCAAATTAAAATGAAAATTTGAATGAAATAAATTTCTGGGATGGAATATTTGAATGATTGACTGGAAATGCACCTTTCTTAGATGCCATATTTTTCCATTAAATATTGCACGCATCAAAATTAATTCATTCTTTAAGATTGAAAAACAACGAATAATTTATACTTTGAAGCTATGCATACAGATTTTCTTTTGCTGTAGTGATAAGCCTTCCCCAATTAGGATAATGATTGTTCATACTGCAGTTTTAAAAAAATTGTTTTAAAGTTTTTAGGTTTGAAATTCTTTCAGATCAATATCATCACTTCAAATATTAGCGAAGCATTTTGTTTTATGCTAGAATTGCCTAGTGGTTGTTAGTTTTTTTTTTCTAAGATATTTTTTGAAACTTCTTTTTTTCTTTTTCTTTCTGTCGAGCTCATCTATCCTCTTCACTCTTCTGAAATATCTAGTTAAAAGTTGTGAAAATTATTATCCCAAAAATTTCCACTATTTCAATCAAATCAAAATTATCATTTCAAATATTTGTTAAAATTAAAACATGCAGAATTGGGATTAACAAATTAATAGAGACTTCAGTCACAGATGCGAGACACACGATGAAAATATAATGAAAATAAAAAGTTTTTCATTTGCATCGGACTCCTGAACCAAACTTAGATATAATGAGAGCTTTAAAAAAAAAAAAAAAAAAAAAAAAAAAATTAG
>JAOVVO010001079.1:0-18379 GCA_028564675.1 Onchocerca lupi | reverse complement strand
TTAAAAAAAAAAAAAAAAAAAAAAAAAAAAAAAAAAAAAAAAAAGAAAAAAAACTGACTGCCATTTTTATGTACAATCATTGGGCATGTTTCAGACTTCAGGCAAGAAATCTGCACGAAATTATAAAAAGCGTAATTCCCATATTGTTACTGCTGGTAATCAAGTAAATGCAGAGGCTAATGAATCACAAGAAGATAATAACGGTGACTCCGCCAGCGAACGACGTAAAAGCTTGCGCACTCGTAAAACTGATGTTTCTAATGAAACTGTTCTTGTGAAGAGTGAATCGGCGATAGAGGAACGACGAAAAAGTTTGCGTACACCTAAGAAACCAGTTGCTGTGTAAATTTTATTGAAATTTAAAAAAAAAGAATTTACTGAAATTGTCTAGACAATCGATACGGTTATGTATGGTCTGAAATACATGCTTGATGACGCATCATTTCTTGCTTTTCATCTAAGTGTAAGATACTAGTTAGAGATTCTGACTTTGACTCTTTTGTGGTTTATTTGATGTCCCAAAGAGAATGCTCTCTTATTCCCCGTTAATGAATGTAGTTCAATGCAATAGTAAGATGTTTAAATCAGATTTCTTAAATATTTTGACTGAAAATTAAATAAATTATTTTAAATTATTAGAAATACCATGAGAGGTAAAATATTCGGTATTGTACGTGTATTTTCACTAAGAAAATAATCTTTTATTTTTCATCAATAAAGAAGAAGATATTTTAACGATAATTTTTTTTGCAGCTCAACTCCTGTTACCAAAGTTATACATCATGAAAAGAAGACAAAGAAGGTAAGGCTCTTACCTCGACTAGATATTTAATTAATAGATAATGATTAAATGATGGGAAACACGTAAATAGCAATGTAAATAGTTCATGAATTCAAATGTCTGTCTAATAAACGTAAAATTTTGTGGAAAATGGTAAAGTACTTGGTTTTCAGAATACATCAGAATCGGGATCAGTTAATGGAAAAACTGCTACACCTGGAAAAGGTGGCAAGAAAAATGGTATGAATAGAGTTTTAGAATTTCAAATTTTACTAAGGAAATACTGCAAAGGAAATTGAAATGCTTTGAAGATTGACGCTGATTCTGCTGGATAACTTTATGCATGATTTCCAGCTCCAAGTAAGACAGTTGGGTCGAAATCTGCTCAAAAATCTATGAAGAAAGAAACAGGAAAGAAGAAACATGATCGTAAAAGTGAATCGGATAAAGATCCATTTAGTATTGATAACAACTTTGATAATCATCCAGAACCGCTGCGTAATATCCAAGTAAAGTTTCACAATTGCTGTTATATTTGTGTATATCCCGAAAAATTACAGGATCACAATTATAACTGCACTAATTGTTACTTTATTTTAGAATACTAACTACATTAGATCATTTTATTTAAAGGACCATACTATTCAGTTTAGTAATAGTTTTACTCTTCGTTCTGACATATCGATGTGATTTCTTTAGTTTTGAAATTTATGTCCATTCCGTGTTTCGATAATTCCCTATTGTTTTTACCCTCGCCTTTCAAAAGGTATCGAGATAATATTTATAAGAAGCAGTGTATAGCTACTATAGTTTGTGGCATTTCGATTTCTACATCTATATGTAAATGATATCAAAAATTAAAATACTTGTGCACCGAAGATTTTCTTCTAATCAGTCTATGCTAAACAAGTTTTCAGATGGAACGGCAGTCATTTGGAGGATATAAATTCACGAAATCTCCGGAAAAAGCACCTACATTGTTAGTTTATTTTCTCGTTTAAAAGGAGATGAGAAATAATAACGGAAGACTAAGCATGTTTTTATCATGTGTTATTCACAATAAAATTGTTTTAGACGTTATCAGAAAACCGAACAAACAGCTAGTGAACGGCGATCTAATCTGATTGGTCTCTTCCCACAGCAAGAGGTATTTTTAATGCAGCATTCATAATCATCATAACTGTAACATTTTTCAGCTTATTTCATTTGTGTCTAAGTCTGTTCCATTTGTTTTGCGTCTAATCAAATCTTATGAGAAATTCAGTGCTTGAGTTCTATCAAATTATGTCGTTAGTTAAATTTTTTTCTTTGTAATATTTCTTTTAAATTTTGATAACTATTACAATTTTGGGAATTCGATTAAATGCTATTTGATCACAATCGTTTCACAGCAGAAATTATAGTTTTCATAATTATTTACTGTGTTTAATTTTTTATAAGTTCCTGCTTTTTCCTATTTCCTTGCTTATTTCAATGCTTAATGTTAATCCTTTTTCCAGTTTACGAAATTCTTTAATTTTGTTTCATCATTGCTTTCTTTGTTATATTTTGTTACTTGTGGACTTTTAATCCTTACTATTATTGCAGTATTCTGTTTTTGTGAGATCATAATATTGGCATCTAATTTATAGATTTCTACATTTTATTTTGTAATTCTATATTTTAATTCTAGGTTAGTACTCATAAATCACTTTCCGAGTTGACATTAAACTCAAGTCGACGAGTTGCAATGACTTCATCGAAAAGGTTGGTGTTCTTTGAAATAATGAAGCCTTCGCACTGATATTGCTTCCCTATATTTTGTTTGACTGTAATATTATTTCATTTTAGCAAAGCAGATATATTTATTTCATTCTATTGCTTGCTTTGAAAAACTTTGCAACACTGAATTAAGAATTTTTAAACATCTTCGCTTACAGAAAGACGAAATCTATGGGCGGTGAATTTTCAGAAGCAGGTGGAAGTTCGAGCATGTTAGATGGATCCATGCAACAGGGTGATGTGAAAGTAAGACCACTGAAATATCATGAGATTGCTGGGAGAATTATATAAGAATACGAATTAATATAAGAATGTTGAAGGAATCTTAGGTCTAGAAGATAATCCGATTTTCGGTAGAAAAGAATACGAAAACCTTATTCTGTCCGCTCAATTTCTTTTAGAAAAATTTTGCAAGAACTATAGGATATAAGAATCTAAATTAGAACAAGAAGTTAAAATAAAGTTAATATTATATTAGATATATTAGATCATGGAAACCATTATATTTCATTTTAATACTGCTAGTAAAATGTTAAATTCGTAGAACAGATTGAGTCCTGTGTTCCTTAACTGCTACAGAATTTAAAATTATTCGACGATCTATTTGATTTTGACTAATTCTGCAGCGACCAAAAACTGGAAACCGATTGGAAGAAAAACAGATGAACTCTACATACGATTTTCAGTCATCAACAAAACAACGAAAACGTAAAATGTTAGTGTCTTTTCTAATTTTCATTTATGTTGGCAGTTTTTTTGTACTATGCTAAATTAACATAAGACGAATAATCAAATTGTGTTAAATTATGCAGCTGCATGAATCAATACCAATTAATTTTTTGTCAAAAATATTGCTGAACACTTTGTTGTTGTTTGCCTTTTAATTTAATTGTTTTCTACAGTCTTCAGTATGGACATTTTTTTGTTGATTAAACAGTATTGTTAGAAGAATGTTTCTTGTTTTAAAAGCTTTATGTAAACTATGAAACTGTTGAACGTAGAATGATTACATGCTTGAGAAAGATAAGCAGGTGTAAAGGAAGTTTTGGAACCAAAAAATTTCGACTGTATTGCAAATAAGTGAGAAGTCTTGAAATTTCATTGCATGTAGAGGACATTTTATATCAAAGTTGTGGAGTTCATGTTTGAGTGATGCGATGATTTTAATGGATTTATAGTTTTAAATTGAGCTTTTGAGCTGTTTTTATCCTCTGTGTCATATTTTAGATGCAATTTTAGGATCATCCTGTGATTTCATTATAAACAATTCGAAAGTTCATTTTCTAAATAGAAACTAGTTTTTTTTAGAACCGAAACATCGCCAGCAGTAGCACCAAAAAGGCCACCGAAAATGGTGCTGCCGGAATTATCAGCATTAGAGCAGCTTAAAGCAGATCATCGTCCCAATGAGCATACTCCGTATAGTGTCGGTGCCCGAATATATGCTTTGTGGGATCGTTTATATTATCCGGCTCGAATATCGGCGTTAGTGCTTAAATTTTGGAACAGGAAAAATTTGTATCTAATTCTCTCTTCCGAGCATTAATTAATTATAGCTAAAATGACCAAAATAGTTGAATTGTGCAGAATTATATAAAATAGTTCAGATTGTACGTAACTATATTTAAGTATTTATGAATTAAATTGCAGTCACGGTAGTTTAAAAAAAAAAAAAAGAAAATTATAATTTTCACAATTTCTGACATTTCTAGTGAACCGGATGCAAGCGGCCGTTATGAGGTAGTCTTTGCCGAGGATGGTGCCGTACGCAAACTGGTAGCAACGGGTATTATCCCGTTGTGTAACCTTGTTGCAGGCCGACAGGTGATCTCTAAATCTTTAAATGTTTTTAATATTTTAAGAGAGTTTCGAAAATAAAAGATTATGATCTGTCGTTGGTCTTCTTTCTTAGGAATTGAATTAGGTCGGCAAAGAGGTGAACGCATTATATTTCTGAGGAAGACGGGATATGCAGATTTAGTGGCCTAATTAGCTCCTAGTATTCTTATTATAAGAGCAAATATATTAACGATATATTCTGGATAAATCTTAAATAATTTTTCAATTACTATGAAGAACTTCTATAGTGTTTGACAACAAACGTCAAAGATAATGAAGAAGTGCTCGAAGAAGTGGAAATTGTCAAAGCACCATTAAGTGATGATGCACAGAACTGGATGGAAGCCATGTTTACGATTAAAAATACCAGCGATGAAAATACATGCAAGTAAGTTTCATCTAATTTCAATTTAAGAGATTAACTATTGTTCTTTTCAGCAAATATTTTCGTAAGTTTTTCAACAGTTTAGTATCACGGGTCAGCTTTTCCGCGAATTAGATTAATATATCCCATCATATGATAGTAGTTAAGCAGCATCGTAATAAAATGTGTTCTGCGACTGTGATTGATAAGGAATGGACATAAACTAATTAAGCTGTCCAAATCATTAGCAGGTTAACAACAAATGTATTAAGTAGAGCAACATAACAGTATCATTATTCTTTTTGGATAAGTTATATTTCGTAATGATAGATGATGTATGTTAACTAAGACTGGATGAATTGTATAAAACGAACAGTGATCTTGCTAGTCGTTACTGCTTGAAACAATCATAAGAAACAAGGATCAATATAACAATAGCATATAAATCAAATGGATTTAAATTTTAATGTTTTATACATCCTTCATTTGCAGATCTTCATGGCAGAAGTTAGTGGTGGATAGTAATCAAGCGAAGGCGTTGCAAGTAACAACGGTTAACACAGTGCGTGATGTCAATGCCGGTATGTTATAGTTTTTACCGAATTTTGTTACGACCATCTTACAGGACATAATCGTTCGTCATCCTGAAAATTGTTAGTGCTTTTTGTAAGAACTTTTCTTACCACGATTATGGGTGTTGTAAGTTGCGACTGAAGTTTTAAGTTGGATATCGATTTATTTATTGAATATCAAATTCTTCGAATGTCGAATGACAGTTCTTTGAAGACCATATCTAACTTTCAAAATATATAATTTGACATCCGAAAAAATTTTCTCGAGCTTATTCAATAGATCTGTTGATGTTCAGCGCTTTCAATCATTAATGAATATTTTGGTGTTTTGGATGAAATTGCAAATATTCAAAATAATTCAGATAATATTACATCAGCTGAAGGGCGACGTAGCCGGGCTGCTCGGCACAGTGCTGTTTACAGTACCAGTGTGACTCCTGTTGCGCCAACAAAAACTCCTCGTCGGCATGCTTCTACAAGTATGTTTGAATGAGAATTTGGACTTCAAAAAATTTTTAACTTCAAATTTATTTGTACATTTGAGGATAGCATTCGGTGCTTATGCTGCATGATTTGCAGCTGAAAAAGAAACTTCCAAGCAACATGCCACTCCATTAAAGTCATCTTTAGCGAAGAACGACGAGCTACATGCTGAACCAGAGAAATTACAACCACAGCACGAACCTTCAGCTACGAATGGGTCTGCTAAAAAAGGTAACTTCAGGATAGAATTCAGATATCGTATGGTATTAAATAGCTTTTTTACATATTTTTAAGAAAAGGAAAAAATAAGGAAGAAAATATTTGTACATATTATAAAATATAAATTAAACGTGAAGTTTTTAGAGAAAAAAATGCCGGGATAAAGATTTGAATAAGAATTTTTGTGTTCATTTTGCAAATTCTTAATTGTTTTATTTTGTTTTTCAAGCATTGGCTAAAATCTTCAACGGTATAACATTCGTGGTAACGTCAGCATTGCGTAAAAATCGTGAAGGGGAACAGGGATTTAGCAAGAAAGAAATACGGTGCATAATTGAAAATGGTGGTGGAAAAGTGATCGATGATGTGATGGTTTGTTTAATTGTTATTGTTTTTTTTTCCCTTTTTTTTCAAAATTATATAAAGAAAATTGAAAAAAAAAACTGATGATGCGTCTAAATTTTTTGTATTTCATAGCAGTATCTTTTGAATCAGTTCCAAAAGTTTCAGAAATTACCCGAGGGTAAACCGATATATCTGATTGCCGATACCCATTATCGTACCCATAAATACCTCACAGCACTGGCTCGCTCCATCCCATGTGTTAGTAATCAGTGGATCAGCGATTGTGCAAAAGAAGTAATGTTAATTTCAAATTTATTAGATTATTCGATTAACTTTAAAGATTTATCACGATTGCATGACCTATGATGTTTTCGATATTATAGTCTCTGCTTACCTCTTTATCAAATTTCCAACTTACCAATTTTATAGCCATTATCCATTTGGTATTAATTGATAATTAATTCATTCCGTATGGATATTATTCTTTTACAGTTAGTAGCGAACTTGATTTTGTTAGGAAGATTAAAGAACTGAAATCTTCAATTGATTTTATTTTCTTGTTGTGATCTTAACTGATTCTGCAATAGTACTTTGTTTTTTAATGTTCTTAGAAATTCATCGGATTTCTTTTAGCTCTTTTTTTTTTTCAGAATAAGTTATTGGATCATATGAAATACATGTTGCCTGCAGGAATATCCCTTCTTACTGGCGATATGAAACCCTGGTAAGATTATTTTCTCTAAGAATTTCTTTCTTCGTATTGCTTCCATTTTTCATGTATTTTAGGCATTCAAATAACGGTACTTTGTTATCGGGAAAGCGTGTTTTCATTTTCTCGAACAATGTTTTCTACGATATGCCGAACTTCTCGCAAATTTGGACACCTATTATCAATCATATGGGTGGTACTGTTGTCCCAGTAATTCCAACAGGTAATTTTAAAATGGTTTCTTTTCCCACCAGATTTAAATTTTAATGTTTTTTTTTTAATTTTATAAACGTGACCTTGCTTTCAGAAGGACTGGACATTTTGTTGACGGATGCTAGCTGCACGGAGGAAATTTTGAATATCGCTCGATCGCAAGGAGCTACAATTGTTTCGTCAGAATGGATTATCCAGGTACATTAATGAATTTATTGTAGGGTCTAATGAAAGATTTGACGGATTCTCTTTAATTCCGTGGAATTTTGTGTTTTTTTAAATAGCATCTTTAGATGCTTTGTTAAAACCTGAAATAATTTTTCAGGCAATCATTCATGGAAGCTTACCGACACCCGAAGCACATGAGCGTTTTCAGTACGATTACAGTGATTCCTCCTCTTGAAAATTCTTGATTATAATCATTACTTTCCTCATTTGTGTTGTTGCTGCGAAAGTCTTCAAATTTAACACTGCATTTTTCGAAATTAAAATGATATTTTAAAAGGGATGAGATGGAATATTAACAAAAAAGATTTTCTCAGTTACCTTTGAGGAAGCTGCCGATTAATCGACAGTAATAAAAGGATCAATATCGTAGTCCAACTGATAAAGTAAGGTCTTTTTTGATTACTAAAGGAGTAAGAAAAATATTATTCATTTCTTTTTAAGTGGGCTGTTTCCTTTCTTGGTGGCATTGCCACAATATAAGTGTTTTGCTTTCTCTCTTGTCGTTAGATATTTTTCTTGTTAACGTATTTCAAAAATTTTTCATCATTTGAGATTTAGCAAAACGTATATAATTGTTGTAATCCTTTGTCTTTTTCTTTCTTAAATTTTTTTAAACTTTTTCTTTCCTAAGTTGTTTAACCATTTTTAAAATTTGAACTTTATGTTTTGTGTTTTCACTGATAATTTTTGTAATTTGTACTGACCACAAAAGATTATATTTAATATATCATCTCGATTGTTTTATTTTACACAGCACTGGTCAGTAGGTTATTTTGTATGAAAGTTATTTGTGTGTGTTTTTTTAATTCGGAATATTAAGAATTTTGATGAAAAATAATTTTTTTGATTTTATGGATTTTTACAGAAATGTTATCTCTGATGTTGTACTGGTCGTCGTCAGTCTTATGTTTTACTTCACATTAAAGTACTATCATGTTTACATCTACATTAGCGCCATATTACTGTATTTCTAATATGCTATGAAAGAAGGAGAAAAATGTTATTCCGTCAGGAAAAATGAAATGTTAATCTAATATATCTCTAATCATTTTTTTTTTAAGCTTCATTGATTTAATTGATCCATTTGTTTTATAATCTTCATTCCTCAATCTTTGACATTATTTCAAGTGATATACGCTGTGGGAATCGTTTATAACGAAATGGAGTCTGCTGAGTCATTTTTGTCATTTCTACCCAACAATAACCCCCAGTTTCGTAATTTAATTTATAAGTTACAATAGCAAAATATAACGAAATCCGAAATATGAAATTGCTGGTAGTCGATATTTTTCGGATAGCGGAAATCAGAGTTCATCTTTTATTCTCCAAAAAAAAAAAAAGTTGTAAAACTAATGAGAATCAGCTACATGAGATTGCTGTCTTCAAGATATTTTGCATTAGACTAATTTAAAATTGAATTTCATAGCTGGTTAATGTTTACGTAAGTTAAATATCTATGCGTAATGTAATCTGTACGTCCATCAACATTTTTTTGTTTAAAAATCTTCAATTTCCATTTTTCCTGTTTTTATTCGTTGTATTTCGAGATAAAAAAATGTGATTCATTCGCGTTTGAATATTTCTTTATCGAATTTACCGTTTGATTTTCGGTTTGGAAGTTAATGTTTTGTTTAAATTTTTTTCTTTTTTTTTTTTTTTTTTTTTTTTTTAACGTATAAGGGAATCGGTTTACTAAATAAAAAAAAAAAAAGCAAATGGATAGCTTATTTCTTTGTTTTCTAATGAGGCCTCAAAGTTATTGTATATGATAGTAAGTCGCAAACTGATAAATTGTATTTGGATAGATCATGTTAAGGATGATAAGAATGTTACATCAGCTTAAGAAACAATAATCTGATGAGCTTTAATCGATGTGAGCATTTCAGGTTTCAGGTTTTGATGTGAAACGTGAAATTTATTGTAAAATCATAAATATGGCGAGTAATTATGTTGGAATTTGATGGATTACAAGACACTGAATAATTGATAAAATTATATTAGTCTCGTATGTACCATAATTAAGAAGTTTGAATGTACGTTTGACATTTTATGCTTTTTAGAAGGCAGACTTTGATATTTTACGTTTTTCACTAGACAGACTTTGACATTTTGCGTTTTTCGCAAGGCAGATTTCGATATTTTATGTTTTTCGGAAAATAGTTCCTATATTTCCAGTTATTTTCTTTATAATTTTCTTCCGAATATGGTATTCATATTCTATCGACAACAAATGGAATGGATTAAACTAAATTATTAAATAGTTTGTGAAATAAACTTTTTTCTTAAGAAAAAAGAAGTTGGGAGAACATATTTACTTGAAGAATACGGTAACGGTATATTACAGCTAATATTCCGGATAGTTTTTTTTTTTTTTTTTTTGACGATCTGATAACTTATTTTCAGGTATTTTTTTTCTTTTTTTTACGATAACCATTTACGACAATTATGTATAGATGATTTTGGTCATTCAGGCGTAAAATTGTTTCAATATTCATTTTCCGCTATGTTGCAGAAAATTCTCGACAAAATTATTTGTTATATATTATTTTTTTTCTTTTGTGAATTTTGATTACAATTTATAAGGAATATTTGATATTAGCGTAAGCCATTGCATTCTTTATTTTGTTTTAAATTTAAAAATTTTCAAGGATTGATCAATGATTGTATTCTGAAAATTTTTATTTTTGAATTTCCTTTTTTGCGAAAATTAAAATAGCTAGATTTCTTTTTTACTTTTTTTTTTTTTATTTTTCTTTATTTGTACAACTGTCTTCGTATTATTTCTGATATTTTTCTGAAAAAATTGATGGGAAAAATTATTTGTTTCATTTCAATATGGAATAGTTGATGAAGAGAAAAAGCGAATATAATTCTTGCATGCATTCAATTTGTTTTTTTCTTTTTTTTTTTTTTTTTTTTTTTTTTTTTTTTTTTTTTTTTAATATTGTTATTAATATTCAACTTTTAATTTACCGTCTAATTTGGCAAATTGCATTTTACTTTTTTTTTTATCCTGAAAATTTTATAGCATTGGCATATATATTCTCCGTGTATTGTTTTTAAATTTTTTTTGTCATTGTTCAATTTTGAATTTACCGGTTAATTTGACTAATTGATTTTACCTTTTTTTGGATCTTTACAGCAACGCCACATTAGTTCTTCTCCTTATTGTTGGTGATTTTTCTCTTCTGAAATTATCAATAATTGATTTCCGTTTAATAAATTTTACATTTAATTCAGTGATTAGTTATTTCCTATTCATTCATATGCAAACAATAATTCATATTTTTTAAAATATTATATTTGTCACATCAGATTTTTTTTTCCAGAGAAAAATATCCATTTTCTATTCGTTTTAATTTTTTATATTTGTTCTTTGCGAAATATTTTCATCTATCTATTCACTATAATAGATTGAAATAAAAGTTTGTTCGTTGCACTTTCTTTCTTGCTAAAAAATAATCGGACTGTCCAGCACATATTACTTTTTGATGGGATGATACGCAAGTGCCTAAGGTAATTTGACCATATGGAATTTCGATAAGGTATTTATTCCTTTGGTAGTTGCTAAAATTTGCTGATTTTTCGTTTTTTTTTTTTTTTTTTTTTTTTTTTTTCTATTAATTTTTCGCTTATTTATTTTTCTTTTTTGTATAATTCATCTGCTTTATCTATGAAATTTCTTAATAATTATATCAGGAATAGTAGATAAGGAAGCGAAGAAGAGAGATGAAGACAAAGAAAAAAAAAATTGGAAAATTTATTTATAAGAAAATTCAATATTTACTGGAACTAAAGATTGTTTCATAAGATTTGCTTTAACTTTGATGGATTTGTTGCAGATATGGAAATAAATGATGTATTGGAAATAGAAGAGATATGGTATTAGTATCGGTATAAAAGTAATCTCTAAGTATCATCATATGTTGGTTTTAACTTTTTATTGTTATTATTTGTTATCACTTACTAATGACACTAGAACAATTAACTATTGATATGCATTTGCAATTTAATTGTTAATGTGCAAATAATTAAGTGATATATAAAATGAATGTAAGATATATTCTCATGAATTTTACACATAATCCAACGTGATTTTACAAATGGTTAAGTTAATCAGCAAGTAGATTAATTGCTGTTTTATCATTTCCGTCAAACCTTACTTCTAAAAGTAATTTTAAATCAATTTCAATCTAAGAATATAATTTGAAGATTCTAGGACGACAATGCCACAGTGCAATGTTGGGTATTAACAAGAACAAACATTCATGGATTAACTATTTGAAGTGAATCCGTTAATTATTGGATTTCAAAAAGTGGTATGTGTTATCTAAAAAGAAATGTATTGCTAAACAGACGTAGTGATTAACAATGATTAGATAATCAGAATGGGTTCATATAGAAAATATGCAATCGCCATTGAAAATATGAAGAGATAAACAGGATATGGTTGAAAGTTTATACTAAGAGAAAGTCAACATGGAATAAATGATATGAAGAACAAATGAATGAAGATCTGGGGATAAAAAATCAAAAAATCGATCATTAATAAGCAGTGAATCGAAGGTAACAGAATGAAATGAAATAAAAAGAATGGAGGATTCGCCAAAATTCCATGAATATGAAAATAATGAAAAGAGACGATGGTGCAAAAAATTAGAAGATTTAATGAATAAATATAAAGGAAAAAGTTTAAAATTAGAGGAGATTGAAAATGATGACAGTAATGCAGAAGGTACTACGAAAAATAGAAAAAAAAGTGGAAGTTATTAAATATAAATGAAATTAAATAAACTGATCCAATTTGAAGATGATTTTATATGGAAGAAATTGGAAATGTATCATAATGGATATGAAGCAAATATTAACAGCTATATCGGATTGCTAACGATAAAACATAAGAAATCAATTAATATTTATTGCTGTAATTAGAACGAAGAAAAAATTGTTTAGAAAATTATTCGACCAAATATAGGAAGAAAAAGAATATATATATGGAAAATGAAAAGGAAATTTATATGTTTCAATTTAAATATGATTCATTGTGAATGCTTGAAATATATGAAGAAAGCTGGTATTGAAGTGTCAAATGGAACAAGAAACAGAAAAAAAAAGGAAATAGAAAAGGGAAAGAAGCATTTGTAGTTATGGGAACGATGAAATAAAACATAACGATTGCTGCAAAGTGAACGAAATATTATGTGGCACATACGAATGTTTTTTATCATCAATGATTTTTGGAAAAGTTTAAATTTTTCCTTTTTTTTTGATGTAAAAATTATTGAGCATATTTTAAAATTACAAAAGATATAGAGATGAAATTTTGGATTCTGTGAAGGTTATTATCGGATGAAGTGATGCCGAAGAAATTGGAAAATAGCAAATATGCTGAAATTATCAATTGTATTCATATTATATAGTGATAAAGAAGTAGATAAGAGTTAATTAGCTCAATGTTATATCAATTGGTTGAATTTTGCTACAATCAGTTGTTGATTAAATGATGTATGAGTAAAAAAAATTTTTTGAGAATAAAAGTAATGATAAATATAACAACAATTATATGTCGACGATGATAGATTTTTAATATAAGAGAAAAATATTTGGCTATTAAGGAATTATTTCAAACAAAAATGGAAATTCAGAATTTTTGCAGAAAATGGTGGGAATAAAAAATTAAAGAGTATACGGTATAAAGCAATATATGGTATAGATGCAATATTCTACAAAGGTCGCTATAGATACGATGTTTTACAAAGGACGGTATGGATACGATATTCTCTAGCATTCATTTCTATATTTGTTGATGCAAAAAAACATTTTGAAAGTTTTTCGCAATATGGAGTTTTTATTTTTAATTTTTTTTTTTTTTTTTTTTTTTTTTGATGAAAAGAAAAATTCATTCCAATTGCCAAGTACTAGTGAATTTAGAAAAAAGATAAAATATGGTCTCATTCATTTTATGAATAGCTATAATTATACGATAAATTGAAAAAAGATGGTTTTTTTTTTTTATACATGATAAGATTATTTTATCAATGATATGTTAATGGAATTCGATTGGATTGAATAAAATAAATTTTTGTATAATGATCAAATTATTGAGGAAGGATTGTTCAGGGATTAGAATATGGCGAGTATTTTATATAAATAATTGATATATTTAAATTATATTTCATAAATATTAAATTAGATAAAATAGATTTAATGAGACGGAAAAAAAAGAAAATTAATGACATTAGCTCATGAAATATATCTTTGCGATGATAATGATGAATTATGTTTGCTTGTAAAAAATAATTAAACAATGAAGAGACTCATTTATTCTTAATGAAGCAGATTTAAAGATGAAGAAGAAGAGTGGACGATGAATAAAAATCGATATGATGGAGAAGGAAATGATCAATGAATGATTATATTGAATAAGGAAAGAGGAATGCTAATCCAAATCTGTTGGATAGTTTGAATTAAAAATAATAGGAAAATAAGTGGAAAATAATTAAGTGTTGGAAAGAGAAGACAATTAATTGAATAATATGTGAGGAATGAGAAATCGTTAGATTTTTATAAGGACAAACTTATTCTAATTCAGGTGTAGTTATAATCTTATCAGTAACTATAATAGTTCATTTATAGATTTTATCAGCAATATCACTCATGGGCTAAAAAAACTGGAAAAATCAATATAATTAGGTTAAGTTTATGAAATGCTGAAATTTTTACCATGAATGTGAAGTATCAAACAAGAAAAAGTAGCAAAGAATATAGGGAAAAGAGGATAATCAACTGAATGATTTTCATGAATAATTGCTATGATTGATTGTGATTTCAGGATTCTCTTACGAAATATGTAATGAATTATGCAAATGTTGCTCTAATTGTTTTTTGAACTAGAAGATATCATCACTCTTTCGAGTATTTTAACTATAAAAAGATAAAATTATTTATTTATAAAGTGAAATGTGAAATTTTTGAATTTTATTTTATTCATTGCTACATGTTGTTGATGCTTTCATTATATTTGATTTATGCGAGTTTCAATTTCACTTTTTTTTTTTTCTTTTTTACAATTACTGTCTTTTGTGTCTTACTTAATATAGGAGTAAAAAAAATTTTTCTAGTATCTTTTATAATGTTCATATTGAATATTCTAGAATGCTATAAATAGTATGAATCAGTTTTTTTGAACAAAATGAACTATTTTGTTAGTTTTAGCAATCCGTAATACATGGACATTTTTAGGATATCATTTCTGAAAAAGAATTATCAATTTAAGCAATCTGAAATTTTACAATATGTGATATATTGTTTGATTAAGTTCAACTTCAAGCCATTTGTGACTTTTGAACAACAGCTGATAACCTGAAAATGTTTTATTCATCCAAGGAAGTAAACCGAAAATTAGCAGATTCGCTTTTTTTTATAACGTTGAAATCGTCAAAATGTAACATCGGAATAACATTTAAAATTATTAATATAGATTTTGTAGCATATTTTCAGATATAAATAATCATATTTGTTTGTTCGAGAAAAATGATATAATTACTGCTGCGTATGTCATAATTAGATCTTTATTTGCAATCAGAAAACTTAAAATTGCAAAAACGTTGTCGAATACGAGAAAATTTGTATTAAAGAACGTGGCACGGCTTTTTGCATTTCGTAGCACAAATCAGGTATGTTTATTTGTTTTATGTTAATTAAATTATTTCCTAATTGTTTGCTTTTCAACAATATAATTGATTTTTAGCAGCAATATTGCCAGATAAACTTTACATTATATGAAATTATAAGCAAATTCGAAACTTTCTAAACTGCTTTTTTTCTTTTCATTTTGTCATACTATTTTTTTTTTTCTAGATTCAGGTGTTTTTTCTAAAAAAAAAAAAAAAAAAAAAAAAAAAAAAAAGGAGAAAAATAATTCATTTTTAATGATGCTATCATATTAGTTGGGATTAATTTGCATTCTATCACCGTGATTAGAGAGAGAGAGAGAAGATTGAGGGAAGAAAATGAAAAAATTATTCATCTCATTTCACTTTTATATTATTGCCGTTAATTAATAGTTGATTTTTTGAAATTGAGTTAGCTTTTTTTTTTAAACGATATTTTGAATGTCATCGATTTGAAGCTTTCAAAAATTGCTATATTTAATAGTTAATGTAGAAAAAAGAATGTAAATATGATGTATATTTCCTTTATCTTTTTTTTGATGAAATGAAAACATAATATAAGTGCGTTGAACAAATAAATTAGGTTGTTTCATTTTTCTTTTTTTCCCTTTCAAATATGCATGTTTTGTAAGAAAAAAAAAAGAAAAAAAAGATGAAATGTAAAAAAATTAATTTCAAGAAGCAGAAGAAATGAGATAAAAGGATAATAGAAATGCATGCAAACATGAAATATTTTAGGTTTTGGCTTTCTTTAAAGTAACAAATTTCTTTTTGCTTTCTTTATTCTAGTATGCATCATTTAATATTTACTTGCTTGATATATTAGAAAAAGAATAGATTATGAGAAAAGGATAAAATTACCGTACAATCAGGACAAGTTTATCTTTTGTCAAAATTATGAATAATGTTTGCAAAACTTTTTTAGGAATTCATTTAATTGCTTAATTAAATATTTGTATACTTTTTTTTTCAACTCATTCGATTTTTTTATCAGATTTGATTGTTATTTGTTTCAGTAAAAATTTCAATTTCAAGATACGACTAAAAAAAGACTAAAAAAGATAGAAAATGCGTCAAATCTATTTTCTTAGGATTTTTTTTTCTATTTTTGAGGCTTAATTTTGATGGTAGATATGTCTTTTCATTGAATAATTATAGAGTGTTTCAAGGGAGTACACTTGTAGATAATATGCTAGTAGACTTTTGCAAATTTTCATTTGAAATATTTCACATCCTTTTCTTTCTTTTTAATAATGCATATTGCATATTTAGTTACAAAACTATCTGTACTTACGTATTATTTGCTTTTTTTGCAGTTAAATAACTTTTTGCTGTGCAAATATAACTGAATATTTTTATAATGGCAGGTGTCAGTAAAGCCCTATTTTTCAATCACATCATTTAGTTTTTCAAGAAATTTTCATTATCATAATGTTTAAATCTTTTTAGCTTCCGCTTTTTCCCTTTTTTTTTTTTCTAAAGTGAGAAATAAATGAATTGTCAATGAGGAATTTTTTTTTTGGCCTAAATTTTTTTATTCGATTTATTCTCTTTAAAATTGTGAATAAAATGAGATAAATAAGAAAGAAGCAATACATATTAAATTAGCTGCAACTAATGTAATAAAACTTTGTTCAGGATGAGAATATCACTGCTCTTCTCTTTTTTTAGCTCAGTTAAATTAAAGATGAAGAATTTAGATGTAATTTATTATTCATTGAAATTAACACTTATGGATATTTTTCTTTTGACATTTTTCTTTTTTTTTTTTTTTCGTTATTCAATTATTTGTTTTCACTAGCAAAATAAGTTAATTTGCTAATTTTTGTTACTTAATAATATTTTTTTTTTTAAATATTGTAGAATAAAGTTAGAAAAAGTTAGGATAGACTATCTTTTTATACATATCCTGTAATTTACCAAGTATTATAATTACAGTAATGTTTAAGTTGATTTTCTTTTCTGCTTCCTTTTATTTATTTCGATTCAACACTTCGTTTTTGCTTACTTAATTTAGCTTTTTAATGAATTTGTTCACTGTTTTTAATACTTAATGAAGTTTTTACTGTTCTTTTTTTTTTTTTTTTTTTACGGAAAACAATGATTCCATCTTTTGTAACTAGTTTTGACTAATTACTGAAAATAATCATTGTTTCACATGGATGACTGAATCAGTTAATCCTACGTGGATGATTTAATTAATCAATCAGAAAGATGTTTGGATTTTCAAGTCTAAAATTTATTTCCATAATTATGATTATATTATTATTTTAAATGAGTAATCAAGTAGTCAGATAATATTGCCAGGTATGATTTAAATGTATGGAAGAAGCTAGAATGAAGTGAAGATGGAAAAACTAAAAACTGTATATGTGATACAATAATCGTTAAATTAAATGGATTATTTTAATTCAATTTACTCATTTAATTAATTTTAATTTTTTTTTTGTTTGCAAGAATTTGCAAATATAAAATATGAAATTTCTTCTTTATTTATCAAAATTATTCCTATAAATGCATTGATCTTAAATTTAATTGCTCAATTGTAATTTTATATTGAAAAAACTAAATAAAAATAAACTATGGGGAAAAGATTTTATTATTGTAAGAAATGGATAAGAAAGGTAACGAGGAAAAAGATAAAAAAGCTAGAGTAATTTTTATTATCGAAGAATAAATTTTTTAAACTTAAATTTTTCAGAATTTCTCGCAAATTTTTTCGAAAAAAATTATTTCCTTGCAAAGTTTATAATGAAATTGTCACCATTTGTTATTTTCTATACACAACATCAAAATCAATTTTAGATATATTGAATGCTAATTAATCTAATAATGTAATCATTTTATACATTATTACCAATTAAATTTAATTTTGTTTACAAATATAAAATTCCGTTAATCCAATCTTATATTTACTTTCAAATGATTTCCTTTCCCTTTTTTCCTTTTTATATTGTATTATATATATATATATATTGCATAGAATTTGCATATTTTTTCGTTTTCACAAACTTTTTAATTTCTTACTACCGGTTACTTTAGATATTTTTTGCTCCAATTATTTTAAAAACTATTTTACATTTGTGATTGCGACAGCGATTGAGATTGTGATTTTTTTGAAGTTTTATTTTGGTTATATTTCTCATCATATCTTTTGGTTTGTTTATATAATATATATTTCTCATCAAATCT
>JAOVVO010001078.1:0-18428 GCA_028564675.1 Onchocerca lupi | reverse complement strand
TATATATATATAAAATGGAACTTCATTTTTTTTTTGTTTTTCATTTTATTAAGAAAGTTGGAGTATCTGATGTAAAAGTAAAATGAAAATACGAAACATTAAAAAAGTTTCAATTTTATATGAATCATCTAAAGTATACATGGGAAGAGGATATTAAAATTTAGGCTTTCTAAGCAGCATGTCTCGGTTAAGCAGCTTACATAGTTCACTAGACTAGACCTTCAATCCATCGAAGTAATGCAATTGTCATGCTAAAAAGACAAATAATATTTGTGCAGAATAGGAAATTACTTGACAAAGAAGATGCATTAATTATTATAATATGAGCATAAGTAGTTACTAAAAAAAAGAGATCACGATATCAAGCGCATAATCAAATGTGAAATAATATGATATTTGTATCTAGATGTATTAAGAAAAAACTGACAAGATATGACTTTGTAATCTGATCAGTGAAAAATTATCGCAAGAAAAAAGAGAAAGTGTATGTATAAAGATTTTAAATTCCAAAAATTTAATATCTTTTTTCTATTCTGAAAATTTTGATAAAACAAAATAATGCTTACCTGTTCCCATGATCCACTAAAAATATCAGGTACCAAACATTCCACCGGTTTTCCACTAAACTGCTGAAATCAGAATGAAATGAATAAAACAAGTGAAGAATTAAACAGTTTAGTGCACAAGCAGTAAGTTAGAAAATTTCTATTATTTGAAGATTGAAAACACTTTTTAAATTTTCTCGTTACAACAAAACACTATCAAACCAAACGCCTATATATGATATAATAAAATATTAAAAGAGAACTTGATAGTAATAGAAATTAAATTAGACTGGAATAAAGAGAACAAATCTGATGTCCTTCTCTATCATATACAGAAATGTAATAATTAATATGTAAGGAAAAAGGAAACAATAAGTAGGATAATATAATAAGTGGCTTTTGAGTAGTAAATAAAGCTATTTATTTCGTACTCAATAAATGAATGATCATCGAATATAAATTGGATTTTATTTACGGAATTAAATGCTGATTAAATTACCGTTTCAATTGTGATAATAATGAGAAAAGCCTTACTTTAAAGCTAACGAGGATAGAGAATGCGATAAGAATGTTAACAGTGAAATAGCTATGTAAGCGGTCGACAAAATCCCAATCGTCTATGTCTCCAATATAGCGAACCATAGATAGAACAGCTGTTACCACCATCTTTCTCGATTTTATTCGTTCTTGAACTCAGTTAAAACAAACCGACACTTTACTTATATGACGATTCTTATATGAAGTGATAACTATCACATGTCTAGAATTCCTGTAATGTTTCGATGTATCCATTTAATATGATGATGAAATTCTTTAAACAATAAGTAAAATGAAATAAAAACTAAAAGGATAAAATTTTAAGTAAATTGAGAAGGCTAATCGATATGAGCAAAAAGATCATTAAGCCAAGTCATAGAGATGGGACCGAAATGTCACTCTCGAACTACCAAATCTAACTAATTTTCCAAAAAAAAAAACTCAACTAAACAGTGCGAGCTATTGGAGACCCTTACGAATGGTGTTGATAATCAACAACGATACGCAAACTTCAATCATACATTCGGCCGTCATGAACGTCTGATGCTCCCTGCCAGAAGAAAGATTTGAGAACACAAGACTTGAGGTGGAGCTGGATCTGTTCGATAATGTTGTCATATTGGCCTAATAGTCTGAACAGTTACTTCTTCCTATGTGCTTCTTGAGGTTTAGATTTTATAATCACTCGTTGGCCTATTATTATGAGACTAGCGATGCATAGAGTTGTTAAAACATTTGTGAATTATTTCTTTATTCAAATTTTTGAAAGAAACTGTGCAAAACACAAGAAGGAAAATTTCAATTTATTTTTTTTGAAATACGAAAAGCTCTCTTGGATAAATCTATCTGCTTTAGCCCGGAAGCAGCTGACATATTAACACATTACTGACATGACATCTGCGCAGAGCATAGACAATCTATGAAGTTAGTTTCATACTAATTCTCAGAAATAATCAAAAGCAAGAAATATTGTATATCATTGTGAATCATTACGATAAAAATGTACTTTTGAAATTACACAATGTCGACCATTTCTGCATTTTTCGAAATTGATTCAAACGAGGTTAAAAAAAGATTATATTTCTTCATAAACGATAATATGTGCCAGTACTTTTATTCCTGCCTATTTAGAATCGAAGTGCTTAAGAATTTGATGATTCAGTGGTGTGATTGACAATATTAGTATCTACTTTTGGGATACTATAAATGGTTGTTTGAAGATAGCGAGATCAAATCTAAAGTCAGGAACAGTGAACAAATGCAAAGCGTTAAACAAGCTTTATTAACAGAAAGTTTGCAGATGGCAGAATGTACTTGCATAGTTGTCAAAGAAGAAATAGCTGAGAGCGGATGGAGATCCATTTCTAACACAACAAAATGAATCATTTTACTTTTTATGATGCCATCAAAAGTTTGAAAAAGAACTGGTTTTTTTCTCCTATGCAATGGAGAAGAATGGCAAAGCTTTAAAATTCTAATCTAATACAAAATTTAAAGTCAGGACTAGGGGTCCAGAATTTTTTCCTTAGTTTAAAAAAATTTGCATAAATAAAGTTTCAAATTTTGGACTAACTCATCGAAATGATGGAGTTGCTATTCCATACTCATTATACAAAGAAAGGTTCAACTTTTGTTTGGAATTGAACTTTGTTCTATTTTCTATTATTTCTAGCACTCATTATGTCTTCTAAAATTCAGGATGTTGTTATAAAGAAACATCAGACAGTTTATGCTGGCATCCTTAAACTCAGTCCTCATCTTTTCAGTGGTGATAACATTTCTAAGTTATTCTGGAGTTAAGACTTTTCCGTCATTTACTATTAGATATATTGCATTTGAGCTTGTTGGAAGTTCGCAGTGCGAATCACACTATCCGTGCGAATTATTTATATTTTATGACAGGCAAAAAATCACAATAAGTTTGATTAGTATTCACAATTGGTTTAATTTATATTATGTTTAACTTTGACTTATTAGTATTTATTCATAATAAATATGGAAGAAGTATAAATGAAGAATAGAAATCATTCATCAATATATCATAGATTATTTATCCCTCAAATGAAGTCGACAATAATACCAATGAAAGTCAATTGCCAGAATAATAATTATGGTAACGCACATTACGAAGCTTCTCTTGCTTGCATTTGAATAAAATTTTGCAGTGCCAATTGCATTTTTTCCTCCATGATATTTATACCTTCTGTTTGTGGCAAATACAAATACATGCAATAAATGCACTGTAAAACATAACTGTCTAGTAAATTTTGGTAGAAAAATAAACTATTATAATTAAATAAGCAGTGTTCAAAAGTCATAAAAAACAATCAATTGGTCTCTGAATATTATGCGATTTTCGGTGGCTTCAATAACTTTTTCAACATTGTGAAAAACTTCACTTTTTTTAGTTCGATCACTATGGATTAAATCACAATACCTTCATTAACCAATATAATGGAAAAATTCTCATGATCGATCTGGCATATAAATCTGTGAATGTGAAGGATGCAAACACTATCCAATACAATAATAGTGAAAATGCCTTATCCATCAACCTCATTCCCACTACCGAAAATGGAATCCGTTTTTGCTCTTTTAATTGCCTTTTATTCTTTTTTAAAATAAAATAAAGATGGATGTATTTCTGTTGCGAATGTGAAATTTTGATTGTTCGATCAGATTAAATATATACTTGTTACATGGATCATGTGATGGAAGGAAAAATATAGAACCATGATCCTGAATACGGAAATATATACCTGAATGCTGACAATGGCTGGGTAAATAAAACAGATGCTATTGCACAGGAGACCGCCTTCACTACCAGTAATCATATATAAAGCCAAAAAAACTGATAACCCATAAACGAACTGTACAAAATCAATTGATCAATATGATAGTGTGTAAAACTTAACGAAACTAATATATATTCACAATTCTGTGATATGCGAAGATAGCAAATTTTTTGATGTTTTGTGTTTTGAAATTTCTACTGAAACTTCCAAAAACTTGAAATTTCGATATATTTCGAAACTGCATTGAAGTCTTAGTAAATTTTCAGAAAGCATACATGTTCTCTTTTGACACCACTCTTTTCCTCGGCGTGTTTCACATGGACTTCAAAGTAGGGTGGTAAGTTATACAATACTTTCAACAGTTCCGGTTGAATGTCATTCAGTGAACTTATTGCTGGCTTTTTTCTCTCCCGATTTTCCCTAAAAACAGCAAAAGCTGGATCTCAAGAGTTCAGGTTAATATATAGATCAAGAGAGCCGAAGAACCAAATTATGACAAGACTGCTTACATTATGAAGAAATCAAAAAAAGAAACACTTGGAATGGCAAATGCATTTTATAGTCTCCCAATTCAAAATATGCAGATTTTAGCACAATCAGTTTAATAACATTTCTGTTTCGAGAACACAACAAAAAATTTCCAAATTTAAAATGAATTTTTTTAATTCCTAAGATAAATGTCAATGTTGGAGAGACTAAATCATCGCAATCATGAAAGAATGAGACCTGATAATCAGAATTCACGGGAAAACAGAATGCTATTAGACAATATTGATAGGACAAAAGTAGTTATTCATTCAGCTGGTATCCACGTGCAGTATGTGTATGAAAATGACGGATGAGTTAATTATGAAGAACAAACCTAACATCAATGCATTTGACGTTTGATCTTATCTTAATCTTAGTATTCGACCACTGAAATATGAGATAAGAAGCTATTTAAACATCGCTAAACTTCATTTCCTTTTTTTAAAATACAAAGTATGAGAATGAGAAGCGGGAAAATTCTCATTAACTTGCACTTGTCTCTAAGAAAGGAAGTATACCATTCCTTTCCTCTATGTTTTCCATGGTATTAATGAATAGCAATTTTGAATTCGACTTCTATTCCTATTTTCTAAAGGTTAGCCATCATATGATCTATTTCTAATCTCGTTCTTGCTGAGAAAATACTGTGGAATTATAAGAGGTACAACAATGAGAGGAAGGAATTGCATAGAGTGTTGAGTGAGAGATGCGGTCTGTTGCGAATAACAAGGATAACCCATTGATGGAGTTTCGCACGACTGGGAGAATTACGGCTATTGTTTCTAGGTCCACGTAATGATATGACAAATATTTCAGTCGGAATGGAGGAAGAACAGACGGCTTATCGTATGACTACTCGTGGTATTACCAGACACTATGTGGACTCACCTATTTCGGGACAGATGGATAGCAGCGTCTCCAACTCTATGAATTTATCACACGTCTCTTCGTAAGTCACTTTTTCTATTTACAGTTATGTCCTGTTTTACGACTCCAAATGATATTGTATTCAACACTTCATATGCGCCCAAATGATACTATTTTTATCAACTTGTTATGTAAGCTGAAATTTTTTGCAAAATGGACGTAGTAATCATATTCTGAAATGGCGAATTAATATGTAACGAAAAAGAAATCCATTAATGGAAAAAGCATATCCGCATTATTCAAGAATTAGCTTTATTGTTAAGCTAACAGTTAATAATTGTGCTTCAGTAAAGATTTATTCATGTTTCGCGTTTTTTCCTGCTTATTGACTTTGTTTGTCTCTTTTAACATGACGATACTCGCATTTATTAAATGCGAGATTTCATGATTATTATTTTCTAATTCAATTATACGTGTATTTCTTTTTATGAATGCGTTGAGGTCATTTCAGCTAGAAATCTTCAGGATCCACTGCTAGGTAAACTTTCTTTTACTGAGCTAATGTTTCAGAGAGGATGAGCAACAGAATTCCGAATTTCATTTGGAATCATCAACAGACTCGCTATTTCGAACACCAACATTGAGTACGCGTGGTCGAAAACGTCGGTCATATGAGGAAGGTGTTGCTGTGTCAGCTGAATCATTAATCGCTGTACGACTTTTCTTCTTACTTCAATTCCTGTTGTCTAACTGTTTTGATAGTAGATTTTTTCTTAACAAATTTTACTCCTTAATTAATACATTTAGGGTAGAAGAGGACGTCCCCGAGGTGGTGCGCGAGCTCGAGGTGTTGGTCGTCGTGCAAGCGGCACATATTCTCAAGAAGATGCCGATGAAAGTAGTTTGCTCAGTATGGTTAAAAGTGGCAAAAATTTGCATGTAATAATTGTTTTTATAAATAATAATTAACAGTGGAATATCCAGGATAGAGGTCTTTTTGCCAGATAAATATGAGAGAATGTGAATGCCCGATACCATCGTCGCATTGGTACGGACAGTAAAATGATGTGATTTTCGTTCAAATTAAATTTTAAACTCGAAAACAGTAAAATTAAGATGCTTTTTAGCTACGAGAAATAAATTTCAGACAGTAATTGATAACTGGATCGAAGAATATGAGAGGCACCCAGATAATGCTCTTGTGCAATTACAACAGTTCTTTATCTCGTGCTGTGGATGCAAAGGGATTATTTCATCTGTTATGCTACAAACTATGGAGTATAGGTAATTTCTGCATGTTTTCTGTTATTTCGAATGAAAAATAAATTTATAGGAAGTTGTTTCTTAATCTATATTTTTGTAAATCATAATTTGCTTCTTTTAGTAGGGATGAAACCATTGTTTATGTGTGATCTAAATCGTTACATTCTAAACTACTTACATTTCTAAAGGTAATTTCTTAATTGCAGTGAAATAATTCGCCAAATGACTGATCAGTTTGATGAAGACACTGGAGACTACCCTTTGGTTATGCCAGGACCACTGTGGAAGAAATTCAAACAAACGCTTGCTGATTTTGTTTTGGTGACTTGTCATTAAGCATCTTTCAAGCTTTTATTGGAATTTTTTATTTCCGATTTTGAGGTTGTAAAAAAACTATTATATCAAATTACTCACAGTTTTAGTTGACAATCAGCCAGCTTTGTGCGTTTCGACTTTTATATTCATAAGTATACATTAGAATAGTTTTTTTTTTTTTTTTTTTTTATAAAATAGGAAATATTCAATTTAAGCTTTAATTAGTAAGAAAATGCTTAGTTCTCATATGAAGTATTACTTGCAGTTTTGTTAACTGCATTTGAATTTGTAGCTTTTGGTGAATAAATGCAAATCAAGTTATGTGTTCGATCAACGTCTAATGGATGGAGTTATCCAGCTGCTCACTGGTCTAGCTGATAGCCAGGTGCGCGCATTTCGACATACGTCTACATTCATAGGTTTGCGTCAGAATAACTTCTTTTAAAAAATATTTAACTGTAGCTTTTTCTCATGGGAAAATGCTTATTTTTTCATAAAAGTTAAACATTATTATAAATTTATTGGTATTAGAAACCTTTCTATTTTGTCTTATCGCAACTTAGGCATACATGAATGTTCGTGGTCATATTCTTCGAAGTTATTTTTAGACAATTTTGATATAATGAAATATTTCTTCTAAGTTACTTGAAAGTTTAGAAATGTGAAATATATAATCTCCGTATTTAACGAGTATGATGTTTCAGCCATGAAATTATCGTCTGCACTTGTAGATGTTGCTCTGGAGTTGGTGGATCTTAAAGCGAAGAATATAAAACAGGTGTACTGTTGGATTATCAATTTTCAATTTCTTTTTTTATTTTTCTCTTTGTACTGCTTTTATTTTGTAGGTCGAAACTGAAAAAGCAAAGTTAAGAGTTGAAGGACCGAATAGCCGTCTTGATGTATTAATCAATAAAAAAGCCGAAGTTAGTTTGTAATTAATTTTTAAATTCAAAATCTTTTTTAGAAACACAGACCTTTCATTCAGTTTTGTACTATATTTTGAGTCTATTTGATGATGTTCTTCAAAAGTAATTTTCGTCTTTAGAGTTCCTGTTTTATCCATTCATTTATTGCAGCGTTTTTCTTAATAATGATTTATTTTATGGCTGAGGTGTTGATGGTTCTTTATTATTTCTTATCTGAAAATCAATTTATTCTTTTGTTTTTATAGATCGATGATAAAACTGAAGATATCAGACAAATGCTAACCTATATTTTCAAAAGTGTCTTTGTACATCGCTATCGGTATGTGAGATCTATTTGCTCACTGAATTTTATGAATTCCGACTCATAATTTACTTGTTAATAATTTAAAATTGCTTTGAACGTGGATTACTTTTGATTATATTTATTGAAATTTCAAAGTAAAGTATTCTGCATTTATTTCTCCCTTTAAAGAAAAAAAAGACCAGACTTTCTCATTCTTTTATGAATTAACTTCTTTTTTCCTTTTTAATTTTTGTGAATAATATTGTACTTTGATAAATTTTAGTGATATTGTACCAGATATCCGAAGTATTTGCATTAATGAACTTGGTCAGTGGATGTCGATCTATCCAGACCATTTTCTTGAAGATTCTTATCTCAAGTATATCGGCTGGTCTTTATATGATAAGGTTAGAATTTTGAAAAAAAAAAATTGTGAATGTTCTTTTCTCTTTTGATTTTCTTATTTAGGTAAGCGATGTGCGTTTGAAATGCATTTTGGCACTTCTTCCATTGTACGGTCAGCCGCACATGGCGCAGAAGTTGGAACTGTTTACGAATAAATTCAAGGATCGCCTTGTTAGCATGGTTATGGATAAGGACAGTGATGTTGCAGTGCGTGCATGTCAGTTGCTGACAGAAATTTATCGTATCTACCCATCTGCTTTAACACTTAAAGATTGTGTACCTATTTATGAAATGGTATACTGCAATCATCGCGGTCTGGCTCAGGCTGCTGGGGAGTTTTTAAATACAAAAGTCAGTTGGAAAAGTTCTATGTAATGTTTGCTAAATAAATGTTTTTTTCTTTTTTTTAATTTTGACGTACAATCTCATAGCTTTTATTATTGAAAATCAAAGACGAGAATAAAGAGAGCTTCATCATCAGTATTTCGAGATCATAAAATTTGATTTAATATACCCAATCTCCTGGCTATGCTTGATGTCTAATATATCTTGTGAATTCCAGGTATTTCAAAATTTACAAGTGCTTTCATCAGAAAAAAACCGTGTTAATGACAACGCTAAACAATTAATTATTGATCTGGTTCAGTTCTTTGTAGAGGGCGATGTTAGTATCTTAATGTTCTGCGTTTTGTTTTCTTTTATTATATAATACTTCGAATTTTTCTCTTGCTGTATTATTTTCATTTTAGTGCCATGATCATGCTGCTTATCTTGTTGATGCTCTCATTGATACTAATCCAATGATCAAGGATTGGAAAACAATGGCAGATTTATTATTTTCTGGCGAGGGTTAGTAATAATTTTTTTTTTTTTTTTTTTTTTTTTGGTGATAAGAAGATGGCAATTCATTGTTCAGAAAAAAGTTTTTTAGATCCCATATTTTATAGTTATTTTCAGAAGGAGAGAAAATAGAAATCAAGATATTGGTATAGTTAGAGATTTGCTGACATTTCATACAGCGTTTCCTGACTTTTAAGGAAAGTTTATGTAATTTAAAAAATAAAATTGGAATTATTTTTAGCAGAAGGTTTCGAAAGTGAACTAATTGAAGTGTTAGTATGCTCTGTAAAACAAGCAGCTTCTGGTGAAAGTCCAATTGGACGAGCTCATATATCCAGAAAAGGATCGATTCTCAATAAAGACGTTCGCTTATTGCAAGAAGACAGGACCCGACTTTCAGAAGTGCTGATTCCCCAGTTACCACAACTTCTTCAGCGTGTAAGTATTTTTATACCGTGTACAAATCTCACTGATCAGTATATTTGCCGCAAGAAGAGTTGGAAAAGAATATATTTCTCTCGATCCATTATCTCGCGTATTTGTAATTCATGCATTTTCTGAATTTATGTTTTATAAAGTTTTGATACTGGCTTAATTCCTCTTGCGGTATGCTTGAATTACCGAATATCTTTTTCAGTTTATAGCTGATCGAGATAAAGTAGCAAATCTAATCACTGTACCTCTCTATTTTCAACTTGATATGTACATGGCTAGTAGGTTGGAAAAGGTAAGCATTGCTTTTTTTTCTTTTCGTGTTGCTGAATTTTTTGATTTGAAATGCAAAACTGTTATTTTAGTTTCCTGCTTTTCTTTTAGCATTTGGATGAATTGATGAGTATTTTGGAAAGCATTGTTGAAAAGCACGCAGATGATGAAATTCTTCAATGCGTTGCAGAAGTAATGTCTTACTTCACAACCAATGTCGCTGTAAGTCTTTTTCATGCAGACTATCTGAATATTTTGATGTTACTGATGTGATTGTTCGGTGTCTCTGGTGCATCACAAATTATGAATGATAGCATGCTGGTTTTTATTACTTTTCATCATATTTTGAAATTTCGAAAATTTATCTCCAGTGGTTATCATTTCACTTAGGATAGTTATAACTTATAATTGCTTTGAGTTTAGATCATTTGGGAAGTATTTCGCTTTCTCCTGTATTTTTTCACTGTTGCATTTTATTGAATAAGTGGTAAGATTTAATAAGTTTTAATTTTTCCTTATTGCAGGTAGCACAGCATACAGAAACGCATCATCTGAAAATGTTGGATGCTTTGGCTTTACAACTACGGCATTCCATACAGCATTTTCATCGAGAACAAACAGTAGATGAGGAAGACGATGCCGCAATGCTTGCAGCTTTTCGTAAAATTACAGCTTTTGCAATGTATATTTCCTCTTTGCAAAATTTTTCTATTTGTATAAAAGGGTATTCCAATTGGGGAGGAAATTCTTCAAAGAAATTCATTCTTTTTTTAGGTTCGAAGATTTAAAAAAGTGGCAGTTGTGGGATGCCACACTCAGTGTCCTGATAAATGCAGACGATAAACAAGTCTCACGTGATATTGGTGAAAAAGCCGTTATTCTATTGTTTGCCATTCTAAGCTGGGATATAAATCGTTTGGTTACTGAACAGGAACCAAATAAAGGGGTTAGTTGCTTAGATTCTTTTGTTCACATCTGATTCCATTTATCTAACGTTGATTGTTGTGGTAATGCTAAAAATACATAAGTTTTGTCCTCGAATCGTGTCTTATATGATTAATTCTTGATTTGATGTGGCCTTGATTAATTTTTGACTTGCAGCATTTTTTAGTATGTATGCTTTTTCATCTGTTTATGTTTCATTCTCTGATTTGTTTCATCTTTTTTTGATTGAGAATATAAATGAAATATGCTACTGAAGAGAGTAATTTTTATTTTTTTTATCATATGCAATCTAGACCATTTATATAGAGAATAGGCAGTACAACAGATGTTTTATGCTTTATTTTCAGGAGGCAATAAAGAAATTGCGGAAGCATAGGGATCAATTCACTGCTTTAGTTACATCAATAATGATGAGTGGTGCATCGGGTGTTGAAAATGTTAGTAATTTTATCTTTTTCATTTACAAATAGCCCTTTTAGATCTTTGCTTCATCGATCTATTGAGTAACAACGTTAACTATTTGACCTTTCATAAATTGAAGGCCTTCTTGTGTTTCGTTGATGCTTTAATGATGTTCAACGGACTACCTGATAAAAGTTTGTCAATTGAGTTAAACAAAGATATTACGCGAGCACTTTCAATGTTTGTGGAAGATAATGTATTTGTAGAAGAAAACGATGCAGGTAAAATATTTTGACCATACTTTACAGTCATTTCTATAGTACAATGAAAGTTAAAGGAACAAATTTAACCATTTTTGTATTGAAATAATAACAGTATATAGGGAAGAATTTAGTTGTGAAATCTATCGAAATCCTCCTTTGAAGTGTCACTATGATTTAGAATAGATTAATTTTGATACTTTTGGAATTTAACATGATGATGATAATGTTGTTATAGAACGATCCTTGGATCAACAGACACAAGTCGAATTGATGCATAAACGACGCAAAATATTAGTTCAATTTTGCAAACTAATATTGCATGGTATCCTTCCGATTTATGAAGCCTGCATAGTATTACAATTCTATACGAAGGTATTTATTCATTGAATTTTCTAGTTTAATCGTTTCTTTTAATTTTATGCTCAAATTTACACTTGCTTGCAGTTTTACACCGACTTTGGGGATATTTTGAAAACTTTACTCACAAAATGTCGCGATATAGATCGGTTGAGCTGTGCAAGAGCGGTAGCAACCGCGCTTTGCCATCATTACGAGGAAATCAAGGTATAATGTTATTAATTTAATTCTCTTTGTTTTCCGCTTCATCTTGTGCTGTTTTATACTATTACTCACCGCACCTTAAGATCTTTTTTAAATGTTCGTTTTTTTTTTTCATTTTTTTTTTTTTTAAAGCTTTAGATGATATAATAGTTCTTATGTTTTGTTCGAACTCTTCCTTTTTAGCGAGCTTCCGAAGGGAACTGTATCGATCCAAACTCGGACGATTTTGTTTCAATTCGTGATCTGGCAAAACGTTTTTCTAATCTCTTTGGTTCTGATCCAATCAAAAGCCGTGAAGCTTTAGCCATTATTCATAAGTGAGATTTTAAATGATATTTAATTAAATGTTGGGTTTGACAACAGTACCAAATTAAGTTTAATCTATAAGTTTAGCGACTGAATTTTCAGGGATGGTATTGTATTTGCTCTAAAAAGCGAGGATGACATAAGTCGGAATAGTCAGCATACAAATTTAAGCTTTCTCGAAATTTTGTGCGAATTCAGTGGCAAATTACTGCGACAGGATAAAATTTCTGTGTAACTGTTTGTAATTATTATATATGACATTTGTAATGCAAGAATGTTCGCTAACGAAAGATATGGATTCAACAACTGAATTTCATTTGATATATTATGATGTATATTCCAGAAAACTGGAAATTTTTGTGTCCATAACTACGAGTTTTATATTCAGTAGATGAATCATTAAAAATTAGACTCGTTCTTAGGTTAATTAAGGGAAGAAAAAACTTTCGTTTCTGGGTCACTACCTTAACTTTTGCTTCTTTAGTCTTCGATATTTGGAAAAACACGGTGAAGCATTTACTAAGGAAGAGCCATATATGATTTACAAGGCCTCTTTACAGGTTAGATTTTAATATTTTCTGTTATTTGCAATTTTTTTTTTCGTAATATTTAAAGGGACAGGATTGATGGGAACAGTAACGTTAGAGATTAGTTAGGGATTCCCCTTATTGGTTTAGTAAAATGTGCGCGAATTAAAACATTCGTTGTGTAGTCGGTGAAAACCTCATGTGTTCGTCTTATATTACTACTTAATAATTACACTGCCTTGACATTATTAGGCATAAGAATTTATTAAGAGAATAATGTCCTATCAAAAAAATTAATTTTTAGGAGCGTAATGACGATGTATCGACTGTACGTAGTGTCGCTGTACGTGGACGAAGTCGGGGGCGCGGACGGGGAAAGGGTACGCCAACGTATACATCAGCAGCATCTATATATAGTGGAGACGAATAATTTTAAAGTCAATAAAAATTTAATAAAAAGATTATTTTTCTCCCATCAAGACTAACTTCAATCAGTTTTTCCAAATTTATTCAAAGCATTCATCATCGTATGTGTAAAAATTGTAAAAATATGATTTATTCACTGCTTGATCGGTGATCATTCATTTAAGAGAACTCCAAAAAGAAAAATAGAGTGCAACGCTTAATTCAAGCATCATCATTCTTTTTATCTGAAATTTCAGTAAGCTTATGTTTCCATGAATTGTCCATTCCATTAACTTGTCTTCACTAATAATTCAACTTCATTATTTATTCCTCCATATTGCGGCAGTTCCTACTGCAGGAACTCAAATTGAAGTTCCTATTATTTGCAAATCGCTGTTTTAGGGGAAGTCGCAAGTAATTTATCAGTGTTATATTGTTCAAAAATTTCATTATCATGAGACAATCTTTGCATGAGACAAACTTTTCCTGTCTTTTCACTTTCCTTTTATTGAAATGTCGTTTTTGGGAAGCTGTGGTTAGTTTAGAATGTACATTTTATTAAGTTTGATTTATTTAATTGTGCTCTTTTAATAGTAATTAGTGATTTGAATTCGTGTTATTTACAGGATACCAACAAACTTCTATCCTAGTAAAAATAAGTGATGATTAATGACATGATTTGTATGTCTATTGATTATCACTTGATTATGTTGTAGTATCACTTGATGAGAATTTCTGTCTAACATGATATTCTTTTGTTCTCATCGAGCAGTGGTATTTCACTTCTCATCAACTGCCTCTGAGAATTGTATATCTGTTTAAATCTAGCAACTTACGGATGTCATTGGAAATTTAGAATTCCCAGTATTGGAAAGAAGAATCTTCAGTGGTACTGAATTAATTTTAAAAACTCTATGCGTTTTTTTTTTTTTTTTTCTATGTCACGTTGTATTTTTGGTGATTTGTGAGGTTTTTGATTGTTTGTGAGTTCGTATTGTTAATAGAAATGGCTTATAATGTAGTGTTATGCTGTGGAATTTATATATATTGTTGAATTTATGAAGTTGTGAATATGATTGAATTGATTGATGTCTTCTGATCACTTTTTCATGCAACTGGGCCTCTTTGTATACTGGCTGTATTCCATTATAGTTTATCTTAAAAGTTTTAGCTTCCTATGACAAAATATTCTTTGTATGTCTATTCGATATGTATTTATATGTTTGTGTCACCGACAGCCAGCGTACAGTATCATGGAGCATAGATATCAAATAATTTAAATTCCGTTGAGAATAGTGAGCGAATGACGGACACGGGAAAGACGGGACAATTTATTACGTTCAGACACTCTCCGTGGTTCGTTCGTCCAGTCATTCATCTGATGTCATATATCCTCAACCTTTCTGCCATTTACTACCTGTCGCCAATGCTATTGGCAAGATGAGGAATGTAAGTGGGTATTGTCAAATTAGGAATTTGGCTAATTTTCTACTTTTATTCTCAAATTATTTACCAAGATGATTTGTTTAATCTCATACGTAATCTTGCTGTATAGAGATGGAATGTATGATCATTATAACTTCAGTGGAGTTACTTTGTGACAGTGTTAAGATAACGGAGAAATGTATGGGAGAGGTAGCAGATGGATAATGTCATTAAAATGTGTCTGCCCGGAGGAAAACGTATAGTATGTTCCGTTTGTACCTTAATTAACAGTATTATTTAAGAAATAATACGAAAGAACGGAAATTGTTGTCTATTTTTCGATGAAATCAATGCTGGAATACCCTCAGACAGAGAATCGGTCCTGTTGCTACATTGATAAGGTTGTTGTTAACAAACAGATCAAACCATCCATCTCTTCATAAACCACCGATATCCTGAATCTATTCGCTGTATCTGGCCGGATCAATCCTACCGAATGTCTTCAATTTTTGTCTTCCATGTCACTGCTCCTCTCCTTAATTCTTTATGCCATCCATTTCTTCATTCTTGTTTATTGCATGTTCACATTTTGGGGATTTCTACATCAAATAGTTGATCTCATCCTTGTAATCAGTATTATGTTATCGTTTATTAATAATGAGTTCTGATCAATGTTGCGGATATGTCTTTATGTTCTCATCATGACAGGTTATCTTTCCGATCATTAACATTCGTGAGATTTCTTTCAAATCCAATTACAGAAAGAGAACTTCTCGACGCCTCTCAATTTGTTTTTTAATGGAATGAATGTTTGAAAAATGTCACTATGCAGTGAGATATTTTGGCATATTGCGGTTAAACTGTCATGACATTTTCTTATTTATCAATGAGAAGAGAGTGTCTTGTCAAAAAAGCATCGATTCGATGGGCTATAATGCTTTCTGATTTTGTCTCATAGCCGCTGTTTTACTTCTTATTTAAGCCTATGCTTGAGTACATTAAGAAGCGTCACAAAGATGGAATCCACTATCCTCATTCATTGCTTGTCTCTCCGTAATTAGGTTTTATCAATCAGTCTTATCCTGACGAACTGTACTTTTTCAATTTCCACTTTTGATCATTTATATAAGAAGAGGAATGAGCAGAAAGGCTTTCTATTTGCTTAAAGTGTTTTTTCGATCCCCTTTATTTTTTAAAATGTATAATTTCTTATATCGCAAATAGTATCTGCGAGCTTTTAGTGTCCTCAAGCACTAATTTGGTGTTGCTGCTCAGAGCTCAGAGAAATAGCTTGAAATTTGGTAGAAACGGAATAGACACCCATTTTCCGATATTTTTGTTCTCCATTTCAGTTTTCCATTTTTCGCCCATTAATCATTGCTGTTTACTCTAGATTGATCTAATGGATTGTTGCTGTCCTAGCAAATCCTCTCCTACTATTTTCATGAAATTACTTTGGGTGTGATCTCTGGACAAATTATTATCCTAGTCTCCTAGGTTTTATTCAGATGCTTTGGTTATAATTAAAAATAGAAAAGTTTTTGAATTTTGGAAATTTCAGAGAATTATATGGATTTATTGATTTTTGAACATAAACGTGGAATTTTGGAAAATTATAAAACGCCAATATGTGTTCCGATTGGTAAGTATTATGGGATATTAGCGGGTGAGCAGGTTATAGTATCAGATATGAAGGCAGCCGATGATTTGAACGCATTTGGATGTTATGGTGAATTTTTGCAACGACGTGAGCCTCGTGTATCAGTGGAATGTTTCGAAAGTAATGCTCATCAACAACAACAGCAAGAGAAGTGTCATTTTAAGGCCTCATCTGTTGATTCTGATCACAATGATCCTGGTGGTGGAAGCAGTGTCTCATCAAAATTTACCCAACAGTCAGAAAGGTTGAGTCTTTATCTTTTTTTTTCTTCTTTTTTTTTTTTTTAATGGAATTGGTTTATTTATGTATGTAGGATGTATCATTATGGTTCTTGAAATATTTGTTGCCTTAAATTTTTGATTTCTCTTTTTCAATTTATTTTGAAAATTCCACAAAATTTTAACACTGCCATTTGAAATAATCGTAATTATCTGTGATTTCAAACATCCTTAAATAATTTTTCCATTTGTTCCATCTGATTTATTTTTATTTTCTTATTCCACAATTGGTCGGCATTATTTTCTTCTCTCACTTCATCAGGCTTAAAAGTTCTTTATCTTTCTAGTTAAAATATCTGTCATTTGATTTTCGATTGTTTTTCTGCAAAGAAAAATTTACTATTGTAAATTAGCACTAATTATTTCAACATTGCTATTGTAACAGGACTGTCTTTTCATACCTCCATATTCCATAAGTTAAACGGACTGTTAGTGATAGCTTTTAAGTTAGGATATTGAAATTATTGTCATTAAATAGCTTCAAATTAAAAAAAAATTTCTTTTATAGTGTATCGATTTTCTTTTTTGTTTTTAATATCATGCATTATTATTCAAATTGTGTTCCACTTATCGTAAAATCTCTTCTAAATACTTTCTTACCAAACATCACCTCTTTATTATTTAATTAAACATTTTCGGCCACTTTATTGCAGAAAGAATGTATCGATTACTGTCTCTCTGAAGCAGTTCTTTCTGATTTGTTTTATATTATAGCATAACTGGTATCGCTAAAAGTTATCGTAATGTCAAACGATTAAGTTGATTTATCAAAGGAAGATTGATAAGGATGCATTGATCTTTACCTTTACAGTGCTTTACTCAACCGTTAGAGGATAGAATCATTAAGAACGTAACTCTTTCTGCAATTGTTTCATCACTCTTACGCTACCTTATCACCTTTATTTATGATAATAATAAATAACAAAGTAGCTGTCACATATGATAGATTAGGTACAAATGACTTCTAAAGTTCTAATCATAGTAACTGATATCACATACTTTAACTTTTAAGTGTGAATTGAATTATTTTCTTTCGTTATTAGCGCTCTTTTTAAATCGCTTTATCCTTCATCCATGACAGCTTTTAATATTTCTTGAAATTTTGAAGTTTTTCAGATGACAAAGTACGGAAGCAAAGTCACATCTCAATAAACCACAATAAATAGTGCAAATTTAAATTTTATTCAGTCTTTTTGGCTATTTGTTACAATCACAATTTTGTTAAAATAGTACGACTCTCATTTTAATGAAGAAAAATAAAAATGAGCATTGACGCCTCTGAACATACTATCATTTGTGTTATTCAGCTCTCCGCATTTTTCATTGGCTTACTGTTTTTTTATCACTCTCTTCTTTTCCATTTAATTTAATCCCAGTGTGCCAGTATGAAGCAAATTAATTGCGTTTAAATCAAAGATTACTTTCCATTTCATGCACTATTTAATGATAATTCAAATCACTGCATCTATTCACGGATGCGAAGTTAGTTGCTGTGCTAAATTTTGTTTCATTTTCTTGATTTCTAATAAACTAACGTCCATTATCATCGATTTTATTTTTTAATTTCCATTTCGATGACATGTTTAGTTTTCTATCTTCTTGTTCTTTCTGAATTTATTGATAATAAATTTGGCCATATATATA
>JAOVVO010001077.1:0-18468 GCA_028564675.1 Onchocerca lupi | reverse complement strand
AATAGTAGGAAAAAGACGTTGACGATTAAACAGAAAACTGGAGGGAGTGACAATGATCGCCTTACTAAATCTGAATTAGCAGTACTGGCAATAACATCAAACGTTAACGGAAGGCAATATGTTCCCTGCTGTTGATCTGAAGGAACGCTTTGCTTATCCGGTACCATTTACGTAAGTTTCCAAACATAATTCTTAGTTCCAATGTAACTATAATTCAAAAATTCGCAAGACTTACCTAGGATTAAAATTTTCAACCACTTTGATCATCCAAATTTTCAGTGACAAAAATGCTTTGTTGGCTTGCGATAATTTAATAGAATTATTGATTGTTATTGATATGCAATGTTTCTAAATGTTTACTTCCAACTACCTCATATTTCACCACGAACTTTTCATTATGACTATTCAAAAAACTGGACTATCCTAAAAAGAGTAAATGAATTTAAATGCCTAGATGTTGATGTATGAATAATTCAAAATCTTTTTTATAGCCATCTGCTTTAGCGAGAATTTCCTTGAGTGGTTCATAAATATACGTCTAATGTACTGTTCCGGAACGGATGAACTGATAGCAAATTTTATCGATATATTGAACTTTGTGAAAAACATCGTCCATTTAATAGTAAACGAATAACAACGATAAGGAAATAATTGGATTCTGAAATATCTGATATTTCGAAGTATCACCATCAATTTTTTTTTTACAAAATGTGTTTTCTTTTAGGTCAAATAGAAGATATCAAAAATCCGTCGTTTCCCAACTGCAATTGCTGCTGCAGTCGGGAAACGACAGATCTTTCTATGTCGGTATGAATTCCGCAGCATGCATTCAGTCCATCATTGCTATCACCGATGAAATACATTTGTAGGAATTTATACTGACTATCTGGAATGAAAGCAGAGAGCCGATTTTTTATGAAAAATTTGTCCTTTAACTTTGAAAGTTGGCATGAATTGTGCTGTAACAAAGTCTTCGCCGAACGATGTCATTTGGAAGCAGGAGTTATATTTCCTGATTTCAGAAAAGAAACGCTTTGATTCGGTGGTATCCGGTAAGCAAAATTTTTATGGCTCTGACGGTTCTTCAAATTGAGGCAGTTTAATTTTTCCAGTGGCGCAACACATTCCTTTCATTTCTTCATTAAATTTCAGAGCCTTGCAATGAGAACATATTGCAGTCATAGTACCGATGAGACTTAAACTATAATCATCAGCTGGATTGTGCCGGAATGCAGGGCGATTATAATTGCTTGATTGCTGAACACGGAGTCATGTTTGACGCTGATTAAGAATACTAAAGCTGGAGTGGCGCGTCATAGTTTCAAACTGACGACAAACATGTTTACCGCCAAAACGTTCCAATTTACAGATAAATAATAACGATCGACGCAGCAACAGCAACAGTTCGGAGTTCCAAGGGTTCCAGTACGACAGTTCAAAGCGAGGCAGCAGTAGCAACAATCCGGCAATTCACTTTAATAGTATTCTTCTCTATTATCGACAAAGGAAAGAATAATCCAGTGATTAATTTGCTGTTCTCTGATTATAGTATGTTAGGAGAAAACATTCTTCATCAATCAATAAAACATTTCTCAAAGCATTCATCTCTGTCACACAAGACAACTCTTCACACTTATTGTTGACCTAGCTTAATTACAATAGCAAGAATAAGTCTCCAATCCAACCAAAGTACAAATCAAATGACAAAGTATCAGTTTTTTTTCGTCTAGAAACATGCGCTTTCTCTTTCCTTTTCTTCCACATAACGAGACTGAGCTACAGCAATGCGTGTATAAAAACATGAGCATATTCGAATGCAACGTTGTGTAAAAATTTCAAAGCAATAGTTAAGGACTTTTCGATATCCTAGATTTTGGATTAATAAAGATAAGACGCGTATTTAAGAACTTTTGGAGGTTTAAGATTTTTGAACAAACGAACATTGACATTTTTATGATGTGTTAAATATTAAGGATTTATATAAGGCAACAGATATATAGACTAGTTTGATCGGTCAAGCTCCGTGTGGTCGAGTCCAGCTAGTTACTAATGAATATTATTGAATCGACTGAAGAAATAAAACTAAAATTTGCTATTAAATTAAGAAACATCTTAATGCTTGAAGATCCTTTATTTTGTTATATTCCATTTCCAAACTTTATGTATTATTTGATTCAGTTCCACATTAATTCATTTTCCCATATAAGACTTTAAAAGTAAATAAATTCCATTTTATTTCTTTTGTGTAGGCATTTGATTATTTGACCGCACAAGGATTAAGATTGAATTAAATGACGATGAATTGTTAAAGTTTGGAATCGTTTTTGATATTTGTCGGTGGATTTACTATTTCCGAATGCCATCCAATCGAATCCAAGCATTTCAAGACCCTTTTTTATTCCAGTTATTATCACGGAATTATTATGCTACAAAGTTTTTAACTTGCTATTAGCAAAACAAATAGCTTAACTGTCGTTGCATAAATAAGGGACGAAATAGCCGAATATGTAAGAAATAATAAATTTTTAAAAGCAGCATTCATATTACAGTTATGCTCGATGCAGGTACACAGTCATGCAGTATCACTATATTATTCTTTTTGAAAAATTCGATTCATTTTTTTTCTCATAAAATTCAATTGTTCATAAATTTGAATTTCCCAATTCATCCAATAAATATATAGCAAATATTCACTTACTTCGCATAGATAACAGTAACTGCTAGCATAGTCCGAATGTGGAATAGATACCAGCTATGAAGCGATTTCGTCTTCACAATTACCTGATTTTAAACTTTCTCCTGTTTTCTGATCTGGCGAAGGGCAAATTTTAAAAACAGAAAACAGGAAATATTTATAAGATAGAAATTGCATATTATCAAGTCCGTTTGGTCATCCGATATCAATGAATCTACTCGTTCCTGACGTTGTCGTACACTTGCTATGATGCAGATATATAGTTTCCATAAAATTTGTTTTTTTTGGGAATGAAAATGCAAAGAAATTTGAAAGTATTTTATATCAAAGATTACACAAAATAAAATATTCAAGTGATGATGAGATATCCTTAATTTCGTAATTTAGAAATGACTGTTTTTAAATGCATATTAGCTATTTCAAGATGTAACAAACAAATAAGTCAGAAAAGCTAAAATTCATACTACAACATTCTTCGTTGCGAAAGAAATGTTATAATTATACGGAAAATGTGCAACTGAATATTTCAAAAAATTCATGTTATGGTTATGATGAACGTTGGCTTGCAATATTGTAATTCATTCTTGTAAGAAAAATAAAAAATTTTGCGATAAGTGAGACGTCTAAAATTTCAAAAGCATAGTTGCACAGCAAGATTGATTTACCAGTCAACCATTAAACCATTGATTGTTAATATCATTTCCGAAATTTGAATTTCTGGATTTGTTAAAGTTTGGATTTATAAATTGAGGTTCATGAGATTCGGGCTTAAATTTCACCTTTCGGCAATTGAAATTATGCTAATTCTTCTGATTGCAGTAAATTTTGTCATTTATATATTTATTTGGTCATCATTTATTCATCGAAAAAAATTGAGTTTTAATCCTTTGTATTTCTAATTATATTCTTGTTTGTATATATTTATTTACAACTTTACACATGTATAAACATGCATGCGTATTCATAAGATATATATGTATGCGTTATTTTCTTTTTATTTAATAAAAATGCTAAAAAAATCAATTTTTTTCTTAAGAAAATGTTAAAATAAATTTTTGTTTAAAAAAAAGAAAAAGGAAATAAAAATATTGAAAATTTGAACAAGAAAAACGAATGAAAAAAGACGTAAAGTAAGAAAATTCAATTTAAAAATATTACTGTTATATTGGAAGGTGATTTACTTTTCTTCCGTATTAATGGAGTAAGTTAGCTGAAGTGGCATTTGAAGCGTAAATGGTATTTATTTTAGTCATGTCTGCTCAAGGGCCATTGCTGCTAAATTACTTTTCCAAATTTTCATTACTTCATCGTTTCCAGTTCATAGTATCATCTGCTATTGCTCTGAATGATTTGACGGAAACGACATTTCATACAGTTCGGTTCAAAACAGTGATGTCAGGAGAAAATTTCGAGAAATTCGGTATTGATGTTAAAGGTAATCTTTATTTTCAATTTTAATAAAAACTCGAAATTTTACATCGTTGACAATCTGTAAATCTTGAAGTCTTTTAAGTAGTTTGGTTTTAACATTATTTTTTGATTTCGATATAATACGTCAGTCTTTAACTGAAGATAAATTGTTTTGGTATCAGACATTGTAAAAATTTATCAGTATTACATCACTTTCGACTTTCGAGAAATTGTGATGTTTTATATTATTTTTTTAGAAAATAGATCAACATCGCTTGCTTTAGTTTCAGTTGCAAATTCATTCTATCTCAGATTTACGGAAACCATACTATAATAAGGAAGAACCATTTCTGCTGGAGGAAAATTTGCCGTCGAAAAATCCGTTTGAAATTTTCGATAAATGGTTCAAAAATGTTACAGAAAATACGGATATGACATTCAATGAAGTTAATGCTGTTTGTCTTTCAACTGTAAGGCATTTTTTACTTGCTTTTAAATTATGAGACATTTTTTGACTATTTTTTTCGATCAGAAAATATTTTTCAACTATTACTTTTCTGATTGTAAAATTCTTTTTTGACTGCGTACTTTTGAATTTCGAAAATTTTTGAACTGTTTATTCTCAGTTGTAAAATATATTCCGCTTCATGTTTGTAATTTTTAATTAGCATCATGAAAGAAAAATTGGTCAATTTTTCAGGCAATCAATAATCAGCCGAAGTCACGAATGGTTTTAATGAAAGAATATGACAGGGAAGGTTTATGCTTCTATACACATTATAATAGTGCCAAAGGAATGCAAATCGATGAAAATCCTCATGCTTGCATGTTATTTTACTGGCCTCATGTTGACAGACAGGTAAACAGTTTTATCAGCTCAAAAATTTTTTTCATCGTTTAAGAATTGTACTGCTGAGAAATAGGTATTAAAACTGAGTTGTGTAAAACACTGTTAGTTTTTTTAGGAAATTTGTACCGTCAGAAAGCACGATGCGTTGACTGACCGAATAGTTGTAGTAACCTGCGGTTTGTATATCTTTCTATTATTTAGTAATTGTTTTTTATTGTTATTTAACTAAGATACAAATTCTGTTTAAAATTATTGAAATTGGGCTATACTTTGTAATAATTTCTAAAATAATAAATTTGAGGTTCGAATTGAGGGTAAAATTGAGAAATTACCTATTGAAGCAGCAGAAAATTATTGGTATCATCGGCCATTGAAAAGTCGGATTGGCTCAAAACTCAGCGAACAAAGCCAAGTTATTCCAAATAGGCAGGTTAGATCTTTTTTGTAGACATTCCTTACCCTTTGTAAACCTATTCCATTAGTAGAGCCGATTACTGTTCATTAAAGAATATCTGAGCAAATATTATAATTGTAATATACAATTCAAATTACTAAGAAACTTTTTCTACATCTATTACAACGATATATTATCTGATTATTATGGCTGGAATTCGTTCGAAAAAAATGAATTCTATTTAGTTAGTTTACAGAGTGATATATTTGATCATAAATGATGTTAGAGAATGAATGAAATAGTTAATGTTCAATTGATAATCATTTCCTATTCTGAATTCCGTTTCCGTTTGTTTGTACGAAAATTTGCAACATTTAGTTTGACTATTCTCAATTGAGAAGTGAATTTCAGAATTTTGAATGCACAGTAAATTAGATTTAGTTTGAAGTGATTTGTTAAGTCCTTTGTTTGGTTTAGTATTTGGTTTTATTTTAATATGTCAACGTTCACTTTTGTAGTATCTAGAAGATAAGAAAAAGGAGTTCGAAAAACTTGTTATTGAAAAAGGTGAAAGAATAATCACTAGACCGCAAGACTGGTAAGAATTTTTTTCATTTAAAACTTCATTCAGTATTTTATAAGAAATCATCATAATTAGTTCTATTCAATGCTTAATATCTCAATGAAAAAGCAATACTAGAGCAATCATCGATGTAATCTTAATCAATAATGAAGATGGATATTGTAGGGGTGGTTATAGATTGCGGCCAGACTATTTCGAATTTTGGCAAGGTCAGTCCGATCGGATACATGATCGTATTTCATTTGAAAAAAGTGCAGATGAATGGTTGATTAAGCGTCTTTCACCGTGAAAATCATTCGCAAAACGATAAATCCGATCTTATTAATCCAATTTTTTTTGAAATTATAGCGAATTCCAACAGAAATTTTACTGAAGTCATAAAAAAAAAGAAAAAATGTGGAATTCTTTCGTTTCTCATGGTGAAATTTAGATTGGCAATTTTTACTTGGTGCACCAACATTACCCGTTACTTCAATTATTTATCTAAAAAGCGTAGATTTGATACAAAAAAAAAGAAAAAATGAAAGAAAGTGTTTAAAAAACAATGATAAAATGTTAGCTGGATATAGCTTTTCAATTTTTTTTTTTGTTTCATTGTCGCGCTCCATAATGTGCAAGAATTTTACACTTTTTTCTCTTTTTTATAACATTTCAGTTAAAAAAAATAAGTGAAGTTCGTCTTATGTAAGTATATATTCAGAATTTATCCTTTGTTAATGTTATCTTTAAATTCTTGGCTAAAGTAGATAAAATATAGAAATGATGAGGAAAGCAATCTAAGTAATACAAAAATATAGTAGTTTTAGATAACATTAATAAAGTAAATTAATCCCCTTCCATATAATTGTCCTGCTTTTTCCTCAAATCTGTTTCTGAAGAAGGAGAGAGAAAGAGGAATTATCAGTTTTCTCTCTATATGCGGTATATAGAATTATCGAATTTTATAACTCTCATAAGAAGCCATTTCATTGGCATAATGAGCTATATAAAAAAGGAAGATAGAAAGCACTAAATGAAAAAGAAAAGAAAGTCACTACGCTTGCAAATATGGCGCGTGAATCTATACTTTGTCTTAAGTTCCCTAAAATTGAAAGTTGTTTCTCCATAAATGATCAATTGTCATGACCATCATTTGCTTCACTACCTTGTTCAATAAATCTGTACAACTTTGTTGAAATAGTTGCCTGCTTTAAAGGTGTGACGTTTTATACTGCCATTCCAAACGAAAGCTGATAAGATGAATTTTTTGCGTAATAGAAAGCTAAATTTTGTTCCTCTATGTTCACATCAATATAATTAGTTTCTTTTTACTAGTTTCTAGTTCACTCACACTACTAATTGCTTGCAAGCTTTCTTGCCTCAATTATCAGTCACTTGGAAACATGAATTGCTGTTCTTTTTCTGGGTTTTGGCCTGAACGTCAAGGAGAATATTTCCACCTTTTGAGCCGAAGTTAAAACATGAAAGCTCCTGTTGAGAATCATTAACATTATTTTGACTAAAACATGTTTTAAATTTTTGCCGAAACCCCATTATAATAAAATAAATTTTAGAAAATTCACTTTGCTATTATTATTATTACTTTAATAACCTCAGGAAGTAATACAACATTTTGAATTTTATTTTTTTTCACTTGAATTCAGAACTTCTCATCTTCAACCTTTCATCTTATTTCATAAAGTAATAGTAGCAATTTGCTATAGCAATAAGGTACGTGTGCAAAAAAATGTATAGTGTAATCGTTATTTAAGGAATTTTGCAAATAAGGTGAAAGGTTTTATTTTGAAAAATTTCAGAAGTTCTATGGGCATCGAAAATTGAGAGTGATTAATTGAGATTTTACAAAAATACGAAAAATATAAACATGAACGATATTATAATTAGCACTTTGCAGGAATAAATTAAAAAACTGAAAAAGCTCACTTAGTAGATGCTTCATGAAGAAAATCATTTTACGATGAGAAAAAAATTGCATGCGACGAATGGCGACGATCACCTTAGTGGCTGTGTGAAAAGAAAATTCTAAAATATATTTTGAAATAGCTGTCAGCATAGATTTCTGAATCCACCGAAACAATTATGTTCGAGAACAAGTCGATGAGATACACTGGAAGATTTAGTTCGTTTCCAAGAAATGCTTGATAATAAAACAATCAACGCTTGGAAAGATGGACGAACTGTGCTGCAAAGTTTTGTTTCATCCGCCATATCAATTTAATTTATCATTTGTCGATTATTTTAATAACTTTTTTGCAAAGAAACCCATAAGACGCAGAGAGTATTTTCGAAAAAAATTTATCAAATTTCAACTAATCACGAACGAATCAATCTTCCTACATCACGGGATAAATAAATGTTTTGTTCAGTGAAAAAATTTTTGTTACGATTCACAATTTAATTAATAAAAAATATATTTGCGATGCATTTTCAATAGTATTATAAATAAATAGGGAGAATTTTACGAAAATAAGTAGGAATTAATTAAATTTTGATGCAGCATGCATACTATTTAAATGGGAATTTATTGATTTATCTACTCGTTAATTATCTCTGCACTGATTTATTCCTGTGTTTGCTTATTCATTTACCTGTTTACTTGGTCATTTATCTATTTACTGATTTATTTACTTGATCATATGCTTATATTTAATCAATGCTATGAACAAATTCATGAAAATTCGAACATTAAGAGCAATAAGCTATTTTGAACACTTACTGGAAATAAACTTTTGTTATAGGCGTATTGATTCATTTTATACAATTGATTATTAATTATTTGGTAATTATCATTAATTATATTTGTTTCCACTTACATCCAATGCTAATATATGCCAAATTATATATTTTTGTATTCTCTTGCATTAGTTATATGGACTAATCTATTTTGACGTTCTCACTATTTTTTTATGAATAGTTTATTTATTGTTTTTTTTTTTTTTTTTTTTAAATTTATAATTTAATTTATATGCATTCCATATTTCTATTATCGATCACTTTTGTCAGTCATTAAAGAATAATTTAAACTTTAAAATTTTATTTCACTTTCATTAATTTACAATATACCATTTTACGGATGAGATCCTTTTTTTATTTACTTCAACCTTAAATCAATGAGTAGTTATTTCAAAAGTTGCTTGAAAAGAGGAATAATCATTTTGCAAAGTGCAGCCTCATGAAAACTGATAAGTCAGTGAACTTGTTTGCCTTATACTATAATTTGAAACTGATAACGAGATGTTTCAGAATGCCAAGCTAAGAACAATATTTGTAGACTAGACGGAAAAGTGTAATTGAAAGATATAATAAACGGTAAATAAATTGGCTAGCTATGTTTCTCGTAACAAATCCTTTAATCAAATTTTCGAATTAAATATATGTTCAAAATTATGTAGAAATATTCAAAAAAAAAAAAAAAAAAAAAGGAAAAAAAAGGAAATTCTAGAAACTTGACTTTCAGAAAAAAAAAAAAAAAAAACGAAATAAAACTGCAATTTTCAATATTTCGAGTAGGATACAGGATGAAGCTGCATTCTATTTTATAAATGCTATAATGATAAGTAATGAAAAAGACAATTTGAAATGAAACTTTTTAAATAATTATTTTCACATGTCTCATATTTAAACATTCATTAATGAATATTCATAAAAAGTTAGAGAAAGAACTATTCTATCTGATGAATACACTCATCCTTCTATTTATAAAGTTTCTTTCATTTGAATGTCTCTTTAGACGATATCTAAAAATTTCAAATGAATGATCACTTCTTTCTGTTTTCAGCGAAGAGTAAAAACAAAGGAATCATTAATTTCAGGTAAAAATCAGCATATTATCCGAGCTTGGAACGCGTCCTAATTAAGGCATTGATTAATTCGGTTGCGATTTTCCTGCATCTATGAATGTAGCTATTAATAGTTTTAGATTTTTGTAAATATTCAATTTATTTCAGCTATCACTGATACAATTACTTTCATTTCTTTTGCGCATGAATATAATTCATCAAATTAATTATTTTTGATCTCGTAAAAATGACACTTAATTGATATGCTTACTAATCTGATAATTTTAATGATGTTTGTATTTCTTGTTCTGCTTTGTTGAATGCCAAAACTTGTTTATGCAAATAATCCTGAAGTTAGAAAGATAAATTAGTCATTTGATATATAAGTTTTTCTTTTTTTTTTTTTCACCCATTTAATGAATTCATTGTTGTAATCACTATTTTTTGATGAAGAGTACTGTAATCTTAGACAAAAAGCTGCATCGGACAGAAAATTATTTATGCTTTCTGATAAAATAAAATAAAAATTTGTATTTAAATGTTTCGATTTATATTGTGAAATCTTATCGTCATGAAATTTTTATGTTCAAAAAAAAAAAAAAAAAATTAATTTAAACTTTAATAAAAATTCATTGCGCCTCATATTGAATTTACTTTATTGAATTATTTCATTTCGCAAAAAAGAATCTATTGTGAGTTGAGAAAATTTGCTAAAAACATACTGAAAATGGATGTCTCCAATATTTCGAAAATATTGGTTTCATACCTTTGTGGAAATCCTTAAAGAAAGCAAAAAGTATAGCAACAGGGAATAAAATAAGGTGATGAACGGTGTTTTGTGAGTTGTATTCTTTTGAAGGTGTGTAGTAAGATTTTGTTAAATTTAAATCCAATACGATTACTTAAAATGTAATATCATTACGTGGATAAGAATTCGTTAAATACAAGCATTTTGTCATAATCAACTTCAGTGCTATTTATCGGAGCATTTCGTTCTTTTCATTATTTAAATTTTTGAAAAAGGTGATTACGGTGAATTTTAACCGATTTGCATATTTTCTTTGTTGCAAAAAGTTCAATATTCGACTATTAGTTTAAATTTTCATCAATTTCTTTCTCCTTTTTACGGGTTTTTTGTACTGTTAATTACCGAATTAATCTTGATTTGTTTGTATTAATGCTTTGCTAGAAAGTTTTAAACATCCATCCCATGTATCATAAATATGGCATTCAATAAAAGTTTATCTGAAAATTTGTAACAAAACAATTGATATAAGATTTTGCAGCGATCGTTTTTATCTGCGATATAATTACGCAAAACAGCAGGACCAACAATTTAGAATTTGTTTACTTGTTCATTTCTTTGCCCAATTCTTTAAATACAAAAAAGAAAACTTTTTTATTTGCGTGGTTTTTGTCGGACTGTAAAACAGTTTAATTTTGCATAATATCTTAAGAATTAATAAAATGCTTGTTTTTCAATCAAATGATATAAATCTTGCTGATTGGGAAATTTTTAAATTATAAATAGATTTAAAAAATAATTGGTAAAGTAAACTATTAACCAGAACTTTTTTTTTTTTTTTTTTAAATGATATCGTGAGAATTCGACTGTGGTCGATATAAAATTAGTTTTACAATTATCAGTCAGAATTCGATTATCCTGATGACTGATATGATGTCATTTTCTTATCAAATAAATATCTCAGGGAATTTGGATCTTTCAAAGTTGTTTAATATCATACGTTCTTCTTAATTGCCAATATTATTGAGTTTAAAAAATTATCAGCAAACCTTATAGTGGTAAGAATTTGTGATTGATTCTCTTAAAAGTTAAAAAATATTTTTGTCAATAGACATTCTTCCCTTTTGGAATATATATCGTTGTCTTAAACTTAAATTATAGCTTATATTAGTGACCATGTCAATAGCTTACTTCAAATATTGCTTCAACTAAGTAAGTTGTCATGGATACAGAAGCGCCGACAACATCTCAGCTATGTCGTAAAACATACTCAAGGAATTGGATTTCATTAGCTCGATTTTTCCTTAAATGTTGTCATATTTGCAGCTAAGACTCAAAAGTTTGGAATTATTGCAAAGAAATCGAATGCTTCAAAATTTTTGCAATATTATTAAAATTCTATCAATAAATTTGTCTTCTTTTTTTTTCTTTTTCTCATCACTTTATTCTTATTGAGAAATTTTCTAAGTTTGCCAGTAATTTAAAAGTAACAACTCCTCTTACATTGTGTTAAACGATGTATAACAAACGTTACTATGGCATTTTTTTTTTTTCGATAATTTATGATAATTTCATAATTTTTATGGCAAATAATGCTTTTTTAATGTTAATTTATAGCATGAAATTAATATTGTCGAAATTTGTGATTTAATAAAATCAACTAACCAACAATTATTCAGCTATCCAACTGTAAAATTGTTCTTCTTTTCGAGATGGGACTGTTATCACAAATTTCGATTGCTTTGGGTGTTTCACGAAAACAGGTAAATGTCCTAATGATTGGTCTCGATAACAGCGGGAAATCAAATATTATCAATGAAATGAAAGCAAAAGATGATCAAGTGACTCAGGTTACGTGATTTCAATTTCCAAAATATCGGAAGAAATTTTTTTTTTTTTTGACACCCAAGATAATCAACTTTTGATCATTTTGGGAACAAGTAATGAACGACAAATGATATCAAAGAGAAACGATATGACTATTTGGCAGTTTGCAAGAAATTGTTTAAAGTAATCAGCGAACATGATAAAAATGTTATATAATAAATAAAAAAAGATTTACTCAAAATATGAAAAGTTAAAATTGACGTAATCGACATGCTTCCCAGATGTTAATCAATTCTTTTTAAAAAAGAAAAAATGGTGTTTTATACGTAAAATTGTGAGATGTATCGCTGGAAATTTATGATTTTAGTAAATTTGAATCAAATTTTTTAATTCATTGTGCAAATTTCTTCCAGGTTTTGCCATCAGTTGGTTGTACGACTGAAAAGTTTATTTTTAACAATACAACACTTTTGGTACATGACATGTCTGGAAAAGGTAGTTTTGTTATTTAAAGCTGACGGCTTCTTCAGAATTTATGACAAAAAAATCATGAATTTGCGAATATGAAATTCGAAAAATTTGCCTAAAATGATGTAGATCGTATTTGTAATAATTTTTCTTTCTTCTGCAGGAAAGTACAGAAATTTATGGGAAAATTACTATAAAGAAGTAGACGGTGTAATATTTGTGGTTGACAGCAGTGATCGATTACGAATAGTAGTTGCTCAAGATGAATTACAGTTAATGTTGGAGAATAAAGAATTCGCTCGAAGAAAGGTTCGAGTAATTTTAAAAATTAAAAATTAAATTTTCATATCTATCCTGTTGATCATATCACCTTATGGATATGAAGCCGGTAAGGAGTAAAAAGATAAAAATAAGATAGTTTCAGGCTTTTCTTGTTATTGATAATTATTCTTTTAAATAATTCAAATGCCATAAAATTGTTAAACAGCATTTGGAATTCTTTTAACGTTTGTTAAGAATTTTTTTTTTTTTTTTCAATTACTTTAATCCTTTGGGAATTGCTCACGTTTCTAATCAGCATTAACCATCAGCTAATTTCTTGTACCGTAGTAAACGATCATTTTTGATTGGTAAAAAGAAAGAGGTTTCCAGTTAGTACCAAGTTAAATGATAAGTCAAAGATTCAGAATCTTGAGATTGTAATGAAAAAGATTTGTCAGGTATTATAGTACGAACATCATATACATCCTTTGTTTTTCGTATTTTTTGAAAGAAGTTGTTATCAACAAATCTTCAATTTCAATGATTAATTTCGCTAATCTTAAATGCACATTGCGAATAAATCGCTAAGGGAATTTCGCGCGGTTCTAATTTTCTTTTCCAATATTTGAAGCTCTTTCAAGTGCATTTCTCTTCATCTTCTAGCATGAAAATAAGCAAAAATTTAGCTTTCTTATTGTTTGCCGAACAATTCAATCTTTTATTGTTCATCAAAATGAGTCGATCATTTTGCTCAACTAAATATTTATCAAATCTTTCCTTTTTTTCGTTTCTTTTTTTTTTTTTTTTCATCACTGATAATAATGGAAGCAAAATGAATTAATTTAGATTCTTTAAATAATAATAGTATAAATGATTAAATGATAATCTAGAACAAAAGGCAAAAATTAGTTAATAATATTTGTTCAAAAATTCTGCGATTATAATGAATGATATTTAATAATGATAATGTTTGAAATTTTTAATCCTATCAAATTATATGGCAATGAAAAAGTTAGTTTGCTTTAAAATTATTTCATCCGCTAAGAAAAGAACAAATATTTTTTCCCTTTTATAGATACCGCTTCTTATATTTGCCAATAAAATGGATGAAAAAGATGCAATGACAACTTCGGAAATTATCCAACAAATGGACTTAAATTCGATAAGTAATCGAAATTGGCATATTTGTGCAGTATGTACAACTACAGGTCAAGGCCTTAACGAAGGCTTCCAATGGTTGTTGGAGAGTATTCAAGCATATATGGAATCTAAGAATAAGAATAATTAAATTAAAAAAAAAAAAGAAAAAAAAGAGATTGCACATTCAGTGCCGATTCTTCTTTTATTCATTTCTATTAGAAATGTTCTTTTATACATATATATTTTCATGGATATATCCCAAATGTAATTACTGATTTATGATTAAGCTAAAATTTGATTGAAAAATTTTGCTTTACTTTAGAGTTATTTTAGAAAGTTTTTTTTTCTTATTCAAATAAATATTTTGATGTCAATCACACATACATATAAATGTATGATTATTAATTTGTTATCGAAAATTTTTGAAATTTCACAATAGTTTACTTGCATGTACAAGCAACACATTCATTATTGTTTTTCCTTTTTTTTTTTTTTTCAAAAATTGTTTTTTTTTCTAAAAAAAAAATTAATGATAAGGATAAAAGTTAGAATTTCTAAACTTCGTTCATCGTTAAATGCTTTTTTATCAGCTGCTTTTTTTTGCTGCAAAAACTTCAGTTTCAATTTTTTCTTTTTCTCTAGCTTATACATTCCATTTAGTTGAATGCAAACTAAGAAAGAAATTAGACGAATGAGTGTAAATGATTTCTGCAAGCAAATTTTGCAAATTAAAAAGTTTCCCAAATGTGAGCAGATATTCGTTCTCTTTCTTAATTTGCATAGGAATGGATGGATGGATGCTTCATCGTTTGATGATTACACAAAGTAATAAATGCAGCAAAAACTGTGAAAAGATGTGCAATTGGGTTTTGTTGATTTATTGTTGTGAATACATTATCCTCGAGGACAGCTCAAGGCGACATCGGCAATAAAATATGACCTGACCGGCAACAACAACAATACCTCTCACATTCAAAATTCGAAAGTCCTCCTGAAGAATTAACCTATGCTAGTCTTTCCCTTCCATATCCTTTCATTCTCGACATCAATATCTCGACGGATTTTCCCATTACATTGCCTTCTTTATATTACAGTAAAATTAACAGACAATCCATGTTGCTAATCAAGGAAAGATTGAGAGCTTGAATTGCATTATCAATAAATATATAACAATTTGAAAAATTATGAGCTGATTGAAATTCTGTCTGTTTTTTTTCTTTCTTTTCTATATTGAAAATAAGTCTGTTTAAAATCAAGTTATAGCTATCAAAGCTGTAACTCAAAATGATATTATTTTGACATCATTATCAAAATCAAAATGAAATTATTTCATTTCAGTTTGATTTCATTCAAAATAATGAAAAGAAAAGGTCAATAATAGAATAGCAAATAAATTAGGATAACTTGAGATTATTCCACATAATAACGAAATTGGCAGTAAATTTTACCACAATTGCTTGCTTTTCATGTCCAATACATGTTAATGATTTTTAAAGCAGTTTGGATATTTCTCTTTACTTTTTATACCTAAAAAAAGCTTTTAAAAAATGGATTAATAATATAAAATTTCTTGTATGAATTCAGTAGCTAAAAAAAAATATAAATCTTCATATACACGTAATAAATGAATAAAATAGCACATAATGAAACGTTAAGTCATGTATATTAATTAATCTTACAATTTATTAACTAATTAGTCGTTTTCAATCAAACGTGATGACTAATCCTAATAATTATGCAAACTAAAACATTAAAAGAATGAAATTTAGAGTGTGAATGTAATAAATTATAAAATTTATATAAGAGGAAACAGTCTAGCAAATATCATTAAGAAGAGTGGAAAATATAAAACAATTATCATAAGGTTTTTCTTTTGATCAGTCATAATTGCACGGTTTAATATCATGTAATTAATAATTAATATTATAAATAATGATTATAACAACAGCAATCATTATTAACAATATATTATAACAACAGCAATCATTATTAACAATATATTATAACAACAGCAATCATTATTAACAATATTAAAAACAATGTATTTGTTAGGAAAAGTTAAATCGATCAATATTGATGAAACAAATATTTTACGACTTTCTTTTTATTCTTTTTTTTTTAACTGAATTAAGTAAACTTAATAAATTATAAATACTGTGAATTCATTCTATGCATTTTTCATGAAATGTTTCTATTATCAAATCAATAATTATCTAAATCAATACTACTGGTAATATCATATATGCGTATAAAATTTTGAAGTTTGAAAATACAAATCCCTCTCATTTTCTTTCTTTCCCTCTCCCTCTCTTGTTTTTCTTCAAGTATAAGAATATTGAATATAACGATATTGGGACATTTGTAGTAGTGGGATCATAAAACCCCGGTCAATTTACCTCCGATACAATCGATTTATTATTCTCCATTCAATCATCAAAAGAAAGAACGAATACGAAAGTAATTGTAATTGTTTGGTTAGAAAAGGTTTAAATGAATTTTTATTATTTTCTGTTTAATAGAACTATTGCTATTACTGATAATTGATAAGAGTTACAGATAATACCATAATTGCACCTATAGTTTTGCTTCTTTTTGGAAATTTTTGACAGAATTTTTAATGAAATAACGAAAAACAAAAGATAAAGATTTAAGTAATTTACTATTGCTGATAATTGTTCACAGGGCAACAAATTATATCATTTATTTTTTTTTCAGGAATTGTATAATTGCATTATTGTTTCTCCTTTTATAAATTTTTATTAATTTTTTAGAAAAAAAAAAGAGATGCAAGAAATATTTAATTTGATGATATACGGTAATAAAATGCTAAAAAGGTTAACCATATGTCATTTTTTTTTTGTAAGCCTAAGCGGTATTAGTTCATCTTTTTTCTTTTTTTCTTCTTTTTTTTTTTCTTTTTTTTTGAAAAGGATATGTCTTACGGTCATTGAATATGTATAATATTTATTCATTAGATTGCTTCATTAAGTTTCAAATCATTGTCAATCATCACTAATTGGCTTATCCAATAATCTCATACAAATCAGTCGGAATTTCTTTTTTTTTTTTGTTGAAGAAAATACTTTCACATAATAAACATTTATAATTTCAGTTTTACTTTCAATTATTGAGTTGATTTTTTCAAAGAATGCAATTTTTTTAATCGATTTGTTGAATTATTCTTTTTTTCGCTTTAAAAATTTCCATTACTGTTAAGATCAAGTATTAAGAATTGTTGCATTATTAAAATTCGATTCTTCACTAATAAGCTTAATTAAAATTCATCTAAGCATTAATAGACCGTATGTTTACTGCAAAATGGGCCTATTTTTTTAATTCAAAATTAAACCATTTTTTGTTAATTAAAAGATTTTATAGACTAAAAGTACGATCGAAAGATATAAAATTATTGAAATTAATCATTCATAAAAGTAATTTTAAAAACTTTTCATTAAATTTTGCAAAATTCTTACAATTTAGAAAATTTCCAAAAATCCATAGATCATCATCATCCATATTTGATTCATTTCTTCCTTTTTTTTTCTATTTTTTATCTTCTCATCATATGAGAGGAAATTATTTCATATCATGAATGCCTTTCTTTTTTCATTAACCAATCAAATTAAATTTCCAAAGTTATATGTTGCACTATTATAAATGGTGTCAAATAGCAGAATTCTATGCATTCAAATCATTTTACTTTCCCAAATTTTCATTCAATTTAATCATTCTTAAAAATGAAATGAAATTAAATTGGAGTGATATAATTATGATAGCATAATTTATTCATTTATTTCCTTCTTCTTCTTCTCTTATATCTTTCAACGATATGACAAATAAGTGGAATGTAAGAGGTACGAAAAAGGGCTAACAAAAAAAAAAAAAAAAAAAAGGAAAAAATGGAAGAAATATTATCTATCAATGTAAAGGTCGCATGTGGTGTTGTGTCAAAAAATCATAAATCTTCTTCCGTGGCTAACTTCATCCAGAAAATCGGTTGATTTGAAAGAGGATTTGCCGTTACTAATATATCTAAATTCTTTTCTTCTTCCTTCTTCCTTTCCGGTTTTATTTTTCACAATCCCATAAATAGCTCGGGAAGCGGGGGGAGGGGAGGAATATAGCGTACGGGCGGAGTACCCGGTAGATTGCAATGAATGAATGAATATGACACGCCTTAACAATAAATGTCGCAAAGAATAGGTAAAAAACTTTTCATACACTTCTTGAAACGAATTTCCACCTGTACGAACTCTATCCTTTAACGAATCAAAAAAAAAAAAAAAAAAAAAAAAGGGTTTTATATTGGGTAATAC
>JAOVVO010001076.1:0-18484 GCA_028564675.1 Onchocerca lupi | reverse complement strand
TGTGTGTGTGTGTGTGTGTGTGTGTGTGTGTGTGTGTGTGTGTGTATGTGTGTGTGTTTGTGTGTGTGTGTGTGTTTGTATTTATGCATGTGTATGTCTTCTTAGTTCTTGTGTCTGGAAGTGATGTCACATTGTTTGTTTTCCGGATCCGGAACCGGAAGTGACTCTTAGGAAGGATAGAATACGTCGTTGGTTTTTTCTTCTCAAAATGAATGAATCTAATGAACGAAAACATGATGATGCTCATCGGCATGGGCCTTCACAGACCATGAAAATAGCTATTGGGAAATATCATAAACAGGTTAACTATTCGCTTTATTAAGGTTTAACTTTAATTAAAACAAATTGTTTGATTCTTCAATTCCTTTAATTAAAAAAAATTATGGATTTTCTGTTCTATCTTATATTACTTTGTTGACTTTAGACATTGGTTTAATATTCTGTCTTTCGACCGATCACTTTTTTTTGCACTTTCTGTTGAATTTTACATAATGAGAAGGAATCTTTAAAAATAAAGCCACTTTCCTCAGTCTTTGACGAAGGTGTTCCTCATTCATTTCGAAAAAATTGTGAATAAAAAAATTAGACTGGTAAAGAGCGATTCATCGCAAAATTTGACAATTTCTCTCTCTGACTATTTGTTGTTGCCAAATTATCCAGTTTCTTTTCTGCTTGGTGTGAAGTCGAAATTCATTCATTTTTAAACTTTCAAATTCAAGCTACTTAGATGGAAATCTTACGTAGAACTAGAACTATTAGAAAAATTAATCTTCAAGATTTTCCAAATAAAATCCTCTTTCTGGGACCATTTCATTTTTGTTTATTTACTCTATTCCAGTTACTAGTTGGTTGTGGACGATTATACTGTTCCAACGAAAATTGTGCAGCATCTGGAAAACTACCCAAATTGACGAGCAATGAGGCTGCAGCTCGAGCAATTATATGTTTGCGAGATAAGGCACGGTTATGTGAGCCACTTCCGGGTAAATTGTAATTTCTTTATTTTCTGAAAATTTTTGGTGCTATGATAGAAAAATGTGCGAAAAAAATATATATATATGAAAAAAGTTGAAAAAAATTTTGTTATTTACTGATAAGTTGAATCAAAAATATTTTTCGATTACGGATGATTGCTCATGAATCATCGCCAAAATCTTACTTTTTGCATTATTTCCATCACTAATTTTTCTTGTCATTTCTAGATTAATCTGATATCTTAAACTTATCGTCTCCACATCAGATACTCTTCTCAGTTCACTTAGTAATAGATTTAAAGTCTTTTATGTTTTATATATTTTGGTCATTCTTTTTATGTTTTAATAAGAACTTATTTGTTGCTTTTTTCTTATAATCGGCAGTTTGTTGATATTTTTGGTTAATTAGTTTGTAAATTTCTAATTTATAGATTTTCTGACAATGGAAATAGCAGATTCACAGGAATCACTAAATGAAGAAACAATAAGAAAATTATTGGAAAAATCTCGAACAGATAATGATTGGTATTGGATAAGAGCTTATTTGGAACGTGTATTAGGTAGTCGTATAGCGCTGCTGAGTTCATTTCGCAGTAACAATTTTCGGACACAATTAGATGGAGTAATTTTTCCTTGTTGAATCTCTTCCGGTAATTTTAAATGGAAAAATTTAAAACAAAATTAGAAAGAAGGGACATGATGAGGAACAAATGGAAATTGAAATAAGATTAAAAAAGAAATTTTAAAAAAAGTTTAATTTTAAGTAATTTGATAGATATCTTTCAAATATTGCAGAATGCAATCGATTCTGGGATATTGGGTGCATCAACTGAGCAACAGTCAGTTTCACAGCGTAAGCGAAGAGCACAAGCTGATGTGGATGGTAGAGAACTGCAGTTGGGAACTAAAACAGATACCTCTGACATCACTGTTAGCTGCGGTAAATTATTATTTAATAAGTTTTTAATTAAAATTCTTCCATTTCACCGTTGTGTCTGGATTCCAAATAATGAAATTCCGAAATCTTGACCCAATTGTAAAAAATATTCGCTGTTTTTGTTGAAATTGCATTAACTTCTCAGGAGAAAAAGAAATGGAAGAGAAAATAGATCGAAAATATAGTCGTGGCGAAAGAATAAACAGTGGATTAGAATTGGCTATAACTCAGTCTTCTCATTCAGATACCTCCACTGAAACTCAATTTTCTCGTACGCTGTCAAATGAACTTACGAAGTATATCCTTTATCATCGTCACTTTGCGATAGATTCAGATTGTTGCAAAAATTAGAGAAAGACTAATTTGTAGTAGATAATGACATCAATTCTTAAAAAGATAAAGATATTGTAGAAAACTGAAGAAGAAGAAGAAGAGAGAAAAAAACACTTATTTGCAGATCAGCTTCTGATTCAAGTAATATTCAATATGCAAGCAATGCATCGCAGAGGAGTAGCAATTATTATGGGTGGATGAATGAGGTAGTTGAAACAAAAATACTTTAATCAAAAATCTGGAGGGAAACTCAATTATGCGTGCTTTCATTGTGGTTGATCTCATGCTCATACTTCATAATTGATTTTTAAAATGTTTTTATTATTACTTATATTACAGGAGAAAACTACACAATCAGCAGAAGAGATTTCAAAAATTGTTGCACAACTGCAGGAAGGAAAGTAATTATTTTGAATTTTAGTCTTTCCTCAATTTTTTTAAAATTCCACACAAGTTTTTGGAAATTCTTTACTGATCACTTGATTAAATTAAGATCACCAACGGATATGAATGCAGCACGGCGTTGTTTTCGTTTGCTTTTCATCGAAACAGATGAACATAAAAATTATTTAAATGCTGCGATGGGTGCAGTAGCTCAACTTTGTAGCATAATCGATTTCCAGGTAAAGATTTGTATTCTGAAGTCAATACATTTCTGACATTTTAATAGAATTTCATATATTATATATATATATAATAACATTACAGTATCCACCAGAATATTGTAGGATTTAAAATAATCAAATTTTGAATTTATATCATTAATTCACTTATATATAATGTTCTGGTCGAATAATATAGTGTCAGTATCCGATAACAAGTCGTCTGTCACTTCTAATTGTTTATATCTTTCCTCTTTTTTTTTTTTTTTTTCTTTAAATCCTTGTAGGAAATCTTTTTTCCGTTACCTTGTCACTTGTTTTTTGTTCTTGTTTAGCACTGCAAATTAGCCAAGTAGCTAGTTTTCAGCTACAATACGAACGAGCCTGGGAGCGTGATCCAGCTGGTATTACACATATTATTTGTTTACTATTCGAATTACCGTTCATTCAGTGGCTTGAATTTATCGAAGTAGGCTTCACACCACTATGTAAAATGTGCTCAAATTTATCAGAGGAAGGCCAAATGGCATTAGCATCAGTGTGGGCTAGTTTTGGATCCCAATGGATACAAGAACGTATCAATCTTATGCAACAGGTATCTCATATTCTTGAACTTCATTTCAGTTAAAGCTTTCACGAAATGTCAGTTTTTGGTTTTTCTTTCAGAAAGAATATATCATTGATTGATTCTTATTGTCGTTCATGCAGCCTTGTTTTGTTCTAGGCAATTACTCTTCGTGTCTTAACTGTAATTGATGCAGTTGGGAGCTTGCCACTTTTTACTGATCGAATTGAACCTTTACCAGCTGCGATTCAAGCTTTGTCTATACTGTATAAGTCAACTTTGATCAGATCTAGACGTGATATGATTCTGCCTTGGAGTATGTTTCACTTCTATTAGATTGTACTATACCAATTTATGGAATATTCTTGGAATTCATTTTTTTTATTTCTCACGAAGTATTTCCTATATTATTATTTTGAATTCTGTATAATATTTCGCGCTATCTCTCTATTATTTTCTAAAAAATAACTTCCTTTATTTCAATATTTTTTTATAGATATCATTGCGATGAATAAAACGAGGGAAGCTCATGATACAGATCTCTCAGCACTGAATGCAAAAACTGGTGCTTTTTATTTCAAATAACTTTTAATCATTCGATAACACAATTATTTGTTTATCATTTTTTGAGAAATTTTTTTATCATTTCTTATGATTGATGTCCTATGGTTGGTGTCTTCAGTTTATTGGAAATTGAGGAAATTGGTTAGTTGAATGTAGCTGAATAAATCTTTTCCCAACTATTATAATCACTCATCACTAATCTCTAATTCTTTGTTCTTATTCCTCATACCATTGGTAATTTTATAAAGCAGAAATTTCTTTAATCTGAAAATAGTAAGTTAATATGAGCTCTCTATATTATCTTACTCATTTCTTTTCTTAATAGGGGAAAGATTGTTCATCAATGATTTTTATAAAAATTCTTATGTATTCAGTGATTATTTAAGATACTATTGATTGTTAATATTTTCAGATAATGAAACAAATTCTCAGGAAAACTACAGACGACGGAATTTTTCGTCATTTCTTGAGGCGTTTACTCATAACGGTTTGTTACTTGTTTTATTTTGGGCTTTCTGAATGAAATAGTTTTATATTTTGACCAATTTTTTACTTTTGTTTTTGAATTTAGAATCGGCCCTGTCATTTGATCATTTTTTCGGAAAGAGCAGTAATGAGTGATTTTATTCTTTCTCTCTTGTGAGAAGAATTAATCTTTCCATTCATTGCCCTCTTTTTATTTATATATTTTAAAAAAAAAGTTCATTTGCAGGAATTGAATTAGACGAAGAAGAGGAAATTCGGTTGGCAAAAGAAGTACCGATTGATGCATGGCTGGTAACGAAAACCTGTTTGCCTTTAACAGAACTGATGAATTCAACGTTGAGTGATAATATTTCAGTTCAGGATGATTTCGTTGCATATAAGGTTCTATATTGATATCTTTAACATAAAATTTTGGATCTTCAAAATGAATAAGATTTTTTCGATGTCAACTCAGCGAGTTCCGATGTCAAAAGGTATAGCTTTCGCATACCGAATGTAACAGATTTATCTGTGCTCTCTCGACCTATTCCATGACTGCCATGATTTCAGATTACAAATAATGTATTTTTTCACCTGAATTGGATTTTTCAACGGGAGCAAAAAAAGCAAAAAATCTTAATTTACTTGAAGCTTTTGGAACACAAGTCAGTATCTTCCATATTTTATACATGAACAGAACTAATGAATTTTTGCAGTCATATGAGAATGGACATGCATTTTCGGTGATGCCCGAATATTCATTCATATTGACAACTGAAGTAAAACAACGTTTTCTCTATTTGAATAATCGAATACGTCAAAGAACTGAGCGTAGACAAGCACTGGCTGATGCTATAACATTCGGTGTCTCGATGGAACCTTATTTGAAATTAAACATTCGTCGCGATAATATCATACGTGATGCTTTGGACAATGTACACTTTTTTAATTTCCAGCAAAGTTGATTATTTGAATTTTTGAAAGAATTCGTCAGTATTCTTTTTTATGAAATTAAGGATAGTTTTGAATGGCATCAAAAAATTCTGCTTTTCACGTGTTAATTCCTCTACAACGACATGAAAAAATTTGTTAAAATTAAAAGAACCAGTACATGAGTGAAATAAAATATTGAATACACTTTGGAATCGTATGCGTTTGGCATTTAGTCAATTAATTATCCCATTTTTATTAGTAGTGACTGTTTATCTTTAAATGAATTTTATTGTTGACCGGAGAATTGGAAAATCAGATAATTTATTAATAATGAAAAATTTTTTCATAACTTCAGATGTTCAGCTAGATGCTTCATTTCGTTTATTATTTCTAGCTTGCTGCAATTGCAATGGATAATTCAGCTAACTTCAAGAAACAACTTCGGATCCAGTTTGACGGTGAACAAGCTGTAGACGAGGGAGGCGTGTCGAAGGAGTTCTATCAACTAATAACTAACGAACTGTTCTGTCCGGATTATGGTTCGTTCCCTAGTTTTCATTTTTTTTCCAATATTGGAAGGCACGTTCAGGTTTTGAAAAGAAGATATGTCCTTTTACTGCTATGTTTGTTTAAATTAGCAACAAATTTCTTAGTATATTATTGTAAAAATTTGCTTTATAACAATAAGCTGTTGAAGTTTACTTATCTGCTTGGTCTTCATCCTCGCTTTTGCTCACTGTTGTTCATTGCTTATTGCCTCCATTTCCTACTTATTTTAGTTAATTACTTCATTATTCATTCTATCATCTGCTCGTTATTTCAGGGATGTTTATATTAAATGAAAAAACGGGTTTGTATTGGTTCAATTCTCAATGCAATTTTTGTGATGATGAATTTGGACTAATTGGACTGTTGTTTGGACTAGCCATATATAATAACATTCTTATTGATGTACGTTTTCCGACACTAGTTTATGTGAAATTACTCGCAAGACCGGCCGTTTTTGACGAACTTGTCCAGATTGATTCAGTAAGTCATTTTAGGAGTTCTTAGTAATTTGATTTGACTTAAAAAAAAAAAAAAAAACTTGGGAGTTTTCCGAAGTATTTATAAAGTTTCCAGCAAATTTAAATCCGTTTAGGAATTATACAACGGATTACGACAGTTGCTTGAATGTAGCGATGATGTAGAAAATATTTACAATTATACGTTTCAAATTTCATACAAAGATGTTTACGGCTGCAACCATGATGAGGAACTGATACCAAATGGTGCAAACATACCTGTAACATTTGCTAATAGAAAGGTTACTTAGCTTTATTTTGCTGATTTTATTCAGGATATCTCCTGAAAAATATAATAATCTACTTACGGAGCTTACCTGTTGTTCGGATTGAAGATAAATTCTTTAAAGTAAAATAATTCATATTATTTCCCTGAAACATATTTGTTCTAAATGATCTTTGACTATACTTTTTAGACTATTTTACATCTAATATGCTTTGCATCAACTGCTCTAGCTGGTAAAATTGTAGAGTTTTAAAATTTCACATACTTCCGAAGACTAATTATTATGTCTAATTTTCAATCTTAAGACCATTTCGGAACTTATTCAAAAAATATTTTTTTTCAGAAATTCGTAGCTTGTTATGCCGATTTTCTGTTAAATCGTTCGGTGAAACGACAGTTTGATGCATTTAGTATGGGTTTTAATAAGGTAGTTAATCGTGGATTGCTGAGACGATTATTTATGCCTGATGAAGTTGAACAATTAGTTTGTGGTGTACTTGTAAGTTTCCTGTACTTTTCTTTTGTTCCTTGTTATCTGACGTGAAAATTCAGAGTTTCGAAATTCTTCAAATTTGCTGAAACTTTACATGCATTTTTCCTATTTATTTATTTATATGTTGTTGTATATGAAATCTTGTCTGATATAACTATCCATAATCCTTACGGTTAATTATTTCTTCTAACGATTTTTCCTCTTTTTGTATTGGAAAAATATTTAATATGTTAAATTTCATATTTAAGTTTTCTGAATTTCTAGATTCAGAAGACATTTTAGGATTTGGATTTTGACATACTTGCACAATGTACAAAATATCAGAACGGTTTCACTGAAACAAGTCAAACAGTAAAGGTTGGTCTTGTGATAGCTTTTCAGAATGTAATTAAATAATTTCAGTTTCTATCTGAATTTTTTGTTCGTATTTATGAATTATTGGATTTTTTCAGGATTTCTGGACTGTTGCAAAGGCAATGAGTACGGATGAAAAGAAAATGTTGCTTCAATTCATCACAGGTTCCGATAGAGTCCCTGTAGGAGGTTTAGCAAAATTAGAAGTTATTATTGCTCGAAATGGTGACAACAAAGAAAGGTATGTCCTCGTATGTTTCGAAATATTTTGATTGAGTTTTTCTTTTATAATACCATAACTTAATGATACCTTAAGCTATTCTACATAACCTAATTTTTATTACTATAGTGTTGCGAATGTTTTTTTTTTTTTTTTAAATTATATATTAAATTATAGTACTGATTTGATGGTAATATCGGACTTCTCAATTATTGGCTTCATAAATTTCGAAATAACTTTGAGATTTGGAATTCAGAATTCTCTGATTTTTGTTAAATATCTTACAATAACCTGTTCAGTCATGTTTTTGTTTGAAAAATTTTGAATAATTTCAGATTGCCAACAGCTCATACATGCTACAACGTAATGTTATTACCCGATTATGAAGATCTTGAAATAACAAGAGAGCGTATTACCAAAGCGATTAGTTATAGTCGTGGATTCGGTTTACAGTAAGGTATTTAATTTCAGCTTTTATTTCTTTCCTTGTTTGTATTTACTTTACTGATTTTGGAACTGTTAAATAAAATTTAAATTGATCTCCATATTTTTTGTAAAAATTTTCGGGTCAGAGCTCCTTTTTAATCATTTTCAAAATTTCTTAGATTTAATTATCTTTTCAACATTTTTAGCTGAAAAAGGAGCATGACCACTGACTACTTACTAGTTTTGAGTGTTATTATTAGCACTGTGGATACTTTAGGACTATGAAGAATCCAGAAAAATATCCATAATAGGAATCATCATCCGACATGTTTTGTACATAAAATTGTTCTGCGATTTTTTGGAAAGTTACAACTTTATTCATGAAAATTTACTGTGGTGCCTTTTTTCTTTTCAAAACGATTACTGAAAAATTCTAGAACCATTAATTTCATCTTAATTTTGGATTTTTGCTATTCCATATTTATGATTGTTTTTAAAAGCAAAAATCATTTACTTTTTTGACTTGAGTCTTTTATTCAGGGATATAATTAGAAGCGATTTTTTAATTTATTGGATTTTTTTCTTGCGTTATTTTCAAAATAGCAACGAGAGTAGAAAAATAAAAATGATTTCTAGACAGTGCATTTTTGAAAGGACTGTAATTTTTCAATGCAGATCGTAGTCATTCATGTATCTGCAATATATGTATAATATACTTCACAGATTTCAATTATAATAAAAAGAGAGCTAAAATGTATTCTGGAAAATGAAAAAAATAAAGAGAAAAAGTTTCATAATTGTTTTACTTTTTCTATGAAAACTAGAAGATTTTAAAAGTTCGACAAATTAATTTTTTTGATGCTAAAACTTTTATTCCGATATCTTGTCAGAGCAAAACTCAGAAATCTATCGTTCCTTTTATATAAAATTGCTCCAAGTTCAATTTCTTTTTCTGAAGTAAGTTAAAGCAGTTGTATTATTTTATGTATTTTGAATACATACAAATTCTTATCGTAAGAAAAATTTGGGGTTACAATTTCATACAGATCATTTATGCTTCAAAAATTCTAACTATTTAAAATTTTAAATTAATCGCATGAAAATAAAAGCGATGAAGAAGTTCAACGACGAAGCTTCGATGTCAGAAGTCGCGAAGGTTTTTTGAATCAAAAAAGAAAAAATCCGAATGCACTTGTTTATTCAAGCAACTCATTCTCAAGCAACTCATTTTTTTTATAAAAAAAAAAAAAAAAAAAAAAAAAATAGTAAAGTAAAATTATATAAAATAGAATCGAACAAAGAAATAGTTTCTTAGCTTAGTTATTCATATCTTGAAATCGAGAAGTTTAATAACCTCACTGCGAAACTGATAAACCATTTTGTAATGTAATTGTTCAGTTTGGTAAATAAGGTAAGAGATATTATACATAATGTCCTAACATTTGCAGAAATAAGAGTATCAGCTTTTACCAATCATGGGTTACCAATTTTTTTTTTTTTTTTCGAGTGTATAGTGTATATTAACTTCCTGAGAGTTTTACTGAAATTTCTTAATTCATATTTTTTAAGAAAAATGATTGCTCTTATAATTCAATTTTATTCTCTAAAGGAAAGTTGATTACAATCTACCTATTCTTAAGAATAAAAAGAATGTATGAAGCGCTATCCAACAAATTAATATATAGGTATGTGTTGGTTAGAATTGACATGAAATAATATATATTTTAAAAAATAGCCACTCGTATTGTTCCGTATCCACATTTGGCAATGTAAAGAAGGACATGGGAAGCAAAAGGAAGGAATTTCATTTTAGAATGTAAATTCAGAAATCTCGTAAACCATGCTAATTAACGGCTATATTCTGAGCTCAAACTCTGAGGTACTAAATGATAGCCTAATTTAGATGATATAACATGGAATAACTTGACAAATTGATAATAAATTAACCTTAATATAGGCATAAGAAATAGGTGAAGACCAAAAACAAAACGAGCTTGCGAAAATTTCATTAAAACTTCTTTAGAGAAAGAAGATATTTGAAGAAAGAACTCTAACATAATTTACAAGTTTTGGCACATAACATCTTCATGAGTGTAAATAAAGCCTGAGAATGACATCGATCCTGGGTCATCCAGCATACACTAATACGATCCTTGCAATCTGGAAAAAAACAATTGCATTCTATCTCGACTGCTGCTTAATTAATTTTTCTTAATAATTATTTTACTATGAACGATTAAATAGTTTTTTCATTAAAAAAACAAACAAAGTGACAGTTACTTTTTTGTCCCATTTTTGCAGAAAATTCATCAAAGTAGCGGTTGTCCAGAAATGGCATTTCATATTGTTTTAAAGTCGGTGAATAAATCATTGAGCTCTACAAATTTGTCAAATTTTCCATAAAACATTAAAAAATTCGTATTCTCTTTGAAAAAAAACTCACTTCGCGGATAAAATACTAAATTCAGATTAAAAATAATAGGTACTAATCAAAGTCTATGTTACTGCTATTTCAGAAGTATTAAGTCATGGAGTTTTTGCAAACTTTATGGGGTACCAATCATAAATTTGATTGTTGGTAGAAATAGTTCCTTAATCTTAGTTCCATATAAAAATATTAGAATGATATTTACTCGATCTGTTGAAATTCCATTTTTTAAAATGGAATTTTCATTTTTTTTTTAACATTTTTTAAAATGATAACATATTTACTAATTTCTTTAGTCTTTGTTGAAGGCTAAAAGAAACTTTTAAATGCAGTGAAATATGAAATGAAGATTAGCGCCAAAAGATTTTACTTTTTACTTCTTCCTGATATTATTTATCCTGAATATAAATTTATCTTGAAATGACTTCATATTCGGCTCGTTCTCTGAATTTTTTGCTGGATATCAGTTTATTTTGAGTTCATATTTCGAAGAAATAATACCTGATCTCTTGGCTGTGTATACGCTCCAGGACATCTGTACATTCTATTGATTTTTGCCAAATCAATTTCACTAAAATCTTTCGCATTACCAATTGTTGATGCAAACCCTGCAAATTAACCGCTTTATTATTGTTTTATTGATAGCAGACTTGTTATATATAATCATAATGTATCAATTATCCAATTTATAATGAAACGAACATTTATCAACTAATTGATTGAATACCTTATCAAAATCCTAGTTGAGACAGCAAAAGTATTTTCGAAAGTTTCAAAAGAGCTGAGATAGAAGTAATGTTCAGAAAGAGGATAAATTAAATGGGATGATACGAAAGTTGCGATCTTTTTGTTTTACAAAAGTGATAATAACATAAAAACCTTCCTGTTTGGGAAGCATCGTAGGAAAGCCATTCTTACTGAATGCCAAACTATCATAATGTAAAATGGAACGATAGTCGTACGGTTGTCCATAATATGAAGTTTTTGTCAGATCAACTTTTCCAAATTGGTCGATTGCTGCTGCAAATTTTCGAATTTTCTACGAATATAGTCAATTGCCATATTGTAATAATGCACATCCATTATGCAAATTACCATTGACATTTCTAGATATTGAAAAATAATTGATGACAGTTAGCCATTATAGTTTGCTGTCAAGAACATTATACGGACAAAAAATTTGAAATTTGTCATTTGATTGTCAAATGACTTTTCGTATGATAAGAATTTTAAGGAAAAAACAGAAAAAAAAAGAGTTGAGGCTTTACTGCCAATCATTATTTCTACAGTTTTATGCTTTAATTTTAATAAATTTCGAGCAGAAAAAATAATTACACAAAACAGTTTTCCAAATAATCGTGAAATCGAAAGTTTGTGATTGTTTGGGAAGGAATTAAAACTGTTAATTGCAAATCGTATACTTTGTAAAGGTGAAAATAACAAAGTTTTTTGTAAACATACTGCGATCGATGTTCTTCCAAAAAATATTGATGTAATCGTCACGATCCCATCTTTCTGCATATGAAAAAATCGATTGATTTAATTGTGAGGTTGAAAAGTAATGTTTACATTTCGGCAAAGAAATTGAATCGAAAATAATTTTTTTAAGCTAATAAAAAAATTTGATGAAATAAGGAATTTCACACAATTTTCCTATTCGAATTTCAATATTCAAAAATTGTAATTCAAATAATTATTTTTTACTTGCATTAAACTTTTTTGCTGTCAAGCTCATCACCTCTATGAGAATTATCAGAAGTTTTGGTTATTCAAGATAGCAAATCATCATTTAAGAACATCATTTGAAAGCTGACTTATAAATTTTATCTTTCAAAAATCAATAACTATTAATTCTACATATCGAAATTTTAAATATCCGATTTTATCTCTTCATAATTTTTTGTTTGCTTGAAGCTGCATAGGAACATATTAGTTCTGTCTCAAAATTATTCAGTCGTTTCCGTATTTTTTCCAATTAAATTAAATAGATCGGATTAAATTGAGAGAAGCATTTCATTTTTAATGCTTACAAGTTCTGCCACGGAAATGTGTTTCATCCTTTGAAATAAATTTCCGAAATCGTTTTGAGTGTCATAGTGTTGGAGACCTTCAGAAATGATTGCGGAAACTAACCGTGTTCGTGATAGAATCCAACAACATGCATCATTTCATGGATTATTGTTGTATATTCCAGACAACCATCGTCCAACGATAGCACTTGCACACCATTTGTTCTTCCAACTTCCGAAAAACATCTAAAATTTATAAATTTATTTGCTTACAATCTAGCTTCCTCTTGCATTATTTTATTTTGCATACTTATTTTACTGTTTATTACTTTTAACAATTAATAATTGCATTTTATTTTTTGTAATATACAATGTTTGTTTGATGTATTAATTGAAATAAAAGAAAATTTTACGACACAATAAAAAAAAAAAAAAAAACTAAATGAATATAAATCCTAGAATAATCAATGATGTGAATTAAAAATTGATATTGAAATTTCTAAAATCCAAACTTTTACAGAATCTTTGAATTAATTGATTCGAGGCAAAATTTTCGATTGATACTACAATAATTTTATTTTTGAAGAAATTTTACAACATACCCATCAACTTTACCGATGAAAAGATAATCGCTCTCAAGTGCAGAACGCGGTACAAACCGAAGACATGTTTTATCATGATACTGGAAAAAGTATTTTTCATTGTGAATTAGAAAATTACATGCCAATAAAAAATTAAAAAATGAATTCAGGCTGATCAAGTTTTCTTTACTTATGCTAATAGCAAGAGAATATTTTCATGATTTATCAATTTTTAGAATTGTCAGATAAATTTTCAATTTTAAATTATGAATTGTCATTATTTGAGTTGACAAAAACAGCTATCGCTTTTGATAATTTCTGATAATGAATAATGATTACACCTAACATGTGATCAATATTTCGTCTATGTCCTTTTATTGTTTCATTGGAAAATTTCAATATTTAATTTAGAATTGAAGTACCTGTTTTACAGCCTTAGCTAATAAAGCTCGTTCTAAATTCGTATAATGTGGTGATATAGAATACGGTATTTTACCGTCAGGCCATAATTTAGCTGGCTTACTAATACCGTTCCGTCGAAATCGTTTCTTGGAAGCTACTGGACCTCGTATATCAGATCGATGCTTGTTTATCTCCTCAAGCGAAAGAGCATTCGGATTATATAATTCGTCTGTGAATCAGAGAAAATTTTTGAATTCTTAATTTATATTGAATGATGAGTTTTGAAATTAAATTTCACTTCCATATCCCATTATATGTTAAAGATTTTTTTTAATTTTCATTGCAAATCAAAACTTTCCGTTTAGTGAAACTACGATTCTTTAGCAATATACAGAATTTTTCGCAAATTTGCTAAATTTTTTTCAGCGAAAATAATCGACTGAAGTACATACCTTTTGTAAGTAACTCGGCATTTGCAAAATCAAATTCTGTAAGTGCAATTGATCCTAATACATGTGCATCAAGACCTGAATCGGAAGGGCGAATTAAAGTTCAAATTTTCGATTTATAGGGTTCAAAGTTCATTTGAGTACTTTTATTTTGCATTAGTTTGCCTCTAGCATTAACTTTTTTGTTAAGTGTCCTTTTCTAATACGAGAGAATCTAATCCATGGCTCATTTTTCATTTCAAGTCTTCTTATTTGCCATCTGCAGATTTGAAAAGATATCACTGATCTAGAAATGTTTTTAATTAAGCAGTAGAAAGTAATTTAAGTGTAAGCAGAATGGCGAGAATCTTAGCATTACAAACTAAAAGCCACAAACCTGATAAATATGAGATTAAAAGTTCGAATACCATAAATAAATTTCCTATACTGCACATTTCCTCACGAGGAGGATTCACTGAAGCTAACTGCTCTCGAAAATTAAAATCTAAAACATTATCATTCATTTCAAGAAAATAAACATTTCAATAAAACTTATATATTTTTTGCAAAAATTTACTTTCTTTATTGATGAAAATCAATTTTACTATAACTGCAGCATTGTTTGATTTACAAAAAATTAGTTTTATGATAAGAAAATATAATAATCAAATTTATGAGAAAAAATGAGCAATAATGCTGGACACCATGAGGACAATATCAGAACTCGAAAATCCAATAAATAAATCCAAATGTAATTCTATTAATTATGTAACTGTGCGCCGACTAGATTGACAGTAATCAACTTTTTTGAATAGAACTAATAATGTTACTCAATTATCCATCTTTCTCAGGGATACAATAAAAAACAACGAAAAAATTATGGTAATAATGAAAATATTAGTAAATGATTTAAAATAAATAGATAAAATAATATAAGAAAAATAACATAATATAAAAATACTAATAAAAAAGAAAAAAACTTGGACGAAAACAGTACCAGAAAAGAGCTTAATTACTGGAAAGTTCTAATTGATTATCTCTTTTGATACCCTCTATGATCTATAATTAGTTTTGCATAAATTGTTCTATTAATACATGATTGTTGTCGATCAAAAAATGAATAAAATAAACAGATCCAGAATATCTAACATTATTCCAAATTTATCATGTTATGATGATGTAAAAATGGTGCCAAGAAGCATGATGAACATGTTTCACATCGATAATAAACGATGAAAATTTATGAAATGCCACATTTAAAAAAGAATAAAGCAAAAAAGTATTACAAATCAATTAATTGAAAAATTGTAAAGATAAAAAGCTCATATCGACCTGAAAAGCTATACTTATGTTTCATTTCTGATTGAATATTATCAATAAAAAATATCGTATTCACACAATTTATTCATTTTTTGAATTATTATCAATTAATCAAGGAGGAAGTGTTATTATTTTCGATCGATAAAATACATGCTACCATTATTAATTGTGCAAATTGCTTTTGTAATTTAAAAGGAGAACTTTTTATAGCCATTATAATAATACAAACATGGTCTAAGATTTATGAAATTTTAGTAAAGATTGAATTTCAAATTGTATTTCCTCTGATTGAAGCGCATAATTTCGTGTCATTTTTGCGCGAATATAGACAAAAGGAATTAATTGATAAAAATTAGAATAAGTCGATAACAAAAAAAATTAGAAATTAAAAGTGAAACTTCTGTAGTAGTTAAAGTCTTAAATTTATCATGAAGAATTAAATTCGCTCTTTTCACAAGAAATATATTTTTACAAAGCGGAATAATGGAAGAATGCCATTTATCTAAAATATCAAAGTTGCCACCATTGAAAGAAGAAATATTTGTAACCCGAGATGAATAGCTTGCTTGGCGAGCAAGATTTTTAAATTATGAGAAGCGAATTTTCAAATAAAATCCAGTTCTTTCTTGTGGAAGAGATGAACTCGTTGATCAATCACTTCAACCATATTAATTCGATCAATGAATCGCATCTCAATCAACGCCTTTCCTTCTCAAAACCGGCTATCTCATCTCACATCAAGTAACTTGACCAAGCAAAAACAATGCATTAAGAAAATGTATGCGGAAAATACATACTAATGAAGGGATAAAATCATTGAGCATGAAAAGTGTAACAGATATAAATGCAAATGCCTTTTGTCAAATTAATTTGTTTAATGTTAATCAAACCTGATCAGTAGTTGAGCGTCCGGAAGCAATACCAACAACAGCAACAATGATTGAAGCCAACAGAAACGGATATAGAAGTTTTTGGAACTGCAAATAACTGCTCCTTTCTGCGGATGTTCAGATGAATACAATTCTAGTATTTCAATGAATATTGTAGTGCTGATAATATTGATCATAGTAGTAGTTGACCGAGTACATGCGACAGTCACTTCATAATCTGCTTCGTCCTTGTCTCGTTCATAAATCTCAAATTAAAATAATTGAAATAATCTGACTAACGCATATCAAATCGCATTTGTTTAATGTTAGAGCGAATAACCTTAATTCTATCAAAATTGCATTAGAAAAGTAAAGATATTTAAAACTTGTTAAAACTTAGCAATATAGTAGATAAATTTTTAGAAATCACTTCTAGGCTTGAAAAGCAAGTGCAAAATATATGGCCTAGGATTTGCTCTTTCAGGAATAATTCAGTGATATCAATAACTGTTATAATTGGTTAACATCATAAGTTTATTCAATTTGGAGAATGTTCCACGAAAAAAATGCGACAGACCATTGTTGCCTTTATTTACTTAAAGTGACAATTTTAATTCGAAACATTTCGCGGATAAGAAAATATTGATGAAGATGTTTTATTTTTTCTGAAGCAATTCAAATGGAACTAAATCAAACATGAAAAATTCTCATTTCCCTGAGAAAAATTTCACTATCTAAAGCGATTCATTTCAAAAAAAAAAATCTTGTGATTTTCTACTTTCAGTTTCTAATTAGAAGAATTTTTCTGTTCAATTTCAAAACGAAATTAATTTTTGGTCTAACTTCGAAAATTCTAAAATTTTCGAGAAAAGAGATAGTTCCTTAATGAAATTACTTATTATGTTTATAAGTCTATAAATCGATCCAATTTTACACAGCAGCAAGACTGTTATGTCCGATCATTTTGATGATTTAATTGTATGGCAGAAAGAAGTGATTTTTTAATAAATTCATCAAAATTTGAATTAAAAGATTTTTATTAAGATGAATAAGCAAAGTTTAAGTAAACATTAATAGAAGAATCCAAAACACGAAAAATTATACTTTTTCTTTTTAAAAATAGAAATGAATGCATAATTTTTTGATTTCAAATCTTTCCTTGCACCTTGTATTTTCTGGATAATTTCATATTTTTTTCTGGTTTTCCTTAATTTAATGTTTCTTTGATATTTTCTCTGATTTTTATATTAAAATGTAGCATTCTAAGATTTCAAATTTAGCAGATGCTCTTATCACTGTTAGCTCTGAAAGAATATATCTGTATCCATTTGATCCACAATAAACACATTTAACTACATTTTATTTGAATAACTATCGAATAATCAACAATGTTTGATATCTCTTGTTAAAATTACTGAATGGAATATGACTTCAGGAAGAAGATGAATTTACTTGGATCAGATTCAAAAGTACTTAAAACAGTCAGCAACCCGTTTATTGTTTCTAATATTCTCGAATTATTTTATTATTTGAAACATTAGCAATTTTTAAATTAAAGCATAAAATATCGATCAATAAATTTTGTGATTAGAATTAGATATTTCAAAATTTACACCAATAAAACCGATCAACTATTTTATTTTCAAGCATCGCAAATCTTTTGAAGGCATTAAAATGGTCTCAACACACTTCTATGACAACCAATTTCTGAAAGGGATTTTTATGATCATTTTAAATTAATCATGAGATAAAATAAATTCTTGCAGAACTTGTTACTGACTAATTTGCACGGTATATAACATCACTCAAATTGATTAATTCAGATCGCACGAAGCAATGTTAAAATAATTTTTACGATAAATTTTTTCTTTTATCAACAATTCAAGTATAAGTTCTTGTAAAACTAGTTTTCAAATTTGGAGAAAAAGCTATGAAACACATAAATGAAAGAGTCTTCTGCCTTGATTGTTTCTAAATGTTTAAGCTAATGCCATGCCTAATTATTCATTGTTTGAGTGGTTTACTGAAAATTTATTGATTTATGTTTCTTGCTTCAATTTATTAATACATCTATTAATTCAATTGTAAAAAGCACAATTTACATACACAATCTGTTTTTGTAATAATGAAATGTCAGCATTAAATTTAATATCAATAAATTAATACATTTTCTATTTTCCAAAATAATTTTTTATTTGATATTGTCAATCAATTTTATCCTTTTTTGCATCTAATAATAATAATAATAATAATAATAATAATAATAATAATAATAATAATAATAATAATAA
>JAOVVO010001075.1:0-18512 GCA_028564675.1 Onchocerca lupi | reverse complement strand
CGGTATTCTTATTTAATTTCGAATCAGCTTTTTGAATCTTCACGAAATTCAAATGATCATATTTTTGAGCTAATTGAGTTGCAAACCTAAAAGTATGCATCCCATGCTTCATATTATAAAAAAAAAAATTCCTAGAAAAATATAAGCAGGATCTGAAAAAAATTATGCATTAGACATTCAAATATGCCTCTATGCAGCATGATCACGAAGTTTCAAGAAGAAAACTTACTTTTCTTTAACCGAATTTGTCCTACTTAAGATATTTGGTCGAGATCTTTGGGAAGATTTTGAGATTTTGGTAGAAGTTGACAAGCGCGCAGGTGCCGCCCGAATTACAGGAAGCTGAAACAAAATGAGTTTTTTGAAGTGGAAAGAATATATTTTTTGAATTTAAAAGATCCAGAACATCTTTTTAGATGACAACAAAAAAATTATGTCTACTGAATGTCCACCAGTCAACATGAAAACAAAAAGAAGAAACTTTACAGCATTCTAGAGCCTATGGATCTCAAAAAGTGAAATAAAAATATCAATCACTTAAACTACTATAATTGTTTCATCTATAAAAAACTCGCTAGAAGTACAATAAACATAAGGTTTTTGTTTTGTTTGTTTTGCCAGTAAACAACATACTAAAGGAAGCTTTTATTATAGGTCTTATTTTTTTTTTTTCATCTATAACTAGTAATGGCGGTTATGGTTTATATTCCATAAGAGTTTGCTAATCGCGCTATTCTGTTAACATCACTTAGTTTTCATTTAATTATGGTCTTAATCTTCTAATAGGATTTCTATAGATTAAAATAAACTAAAGATGAAAAAGAGAAAAAAAAACGAAAGCCTTAACTTGCAACTTTCGAGTGACATCAAATAAATATAACCTCTGGCATCAAATAAATATTTGCAACAAACCGGAAATGATGGTAAAGTAGTCGGATTGCTTGAATCTGATTCTTCATATTCTTCCATTAAAGCTTCGGCGCTTATTGGGCCAGTAAAGTTGTTATCATCAGGCAAATTAGGTAAAGCTGAAATATTAATCCAAATCCATATAAACAAACCCAGTTTTAAAGTTGAAATTTGTTACGATGCTATCATTATCAAGATCACTTAATTATTGCTCCGAAACGTCTTCCAAGATATTTTCCAAAAATGGTGATACTTTATTACTATAGGTCAAATTATTTGAAAGATAGATAAGTTTCTCGAGAAAAAGTTTAATCTATTTTAAATCTACTGCAAAAAATGAAAGCTTAAACAACCAATTGGTGATACTCTACTATTATAATAGTAAAGTTGCATTAGTTTGATGCTTGAGCTATTATTTATTTCAGTTTGATTAAAAAGGACTAACACTTATTATAATAAATTTTTACAGAAATATCTGAAAACTGCTAATACCTTGAAGATTCGTATCTGGAACATTTGGCTGAAGTAAACAGTTGGGCTTCTCATTAATCTGAGATTTCTTTTTCGTTTGTCTTCGTCGTCCCTCCTGACGATTTTTGAACTTATTTGCAGCCATTATTAGCCATATGGCACTTCTATCGCTCTGAAAATAGTCAATCAATAAAAGACCGCTGAATTTTCTGCTTGATGGATTATTGAAAGAATTACGATAAGCTATAAGTTAATAAGACAATAAAGTTATTTTAATAATGAAAATAATAGTAATCAATGAAAAAATGACGTTACGCTATTTTATTATTTAACTCTTTTCTACTAGATTTATGATATACTATCATTAATACCAAATTTGTGCACAATAAGTCATTTCCTTCTAAGAAGACCACTCAGTGAACATTGTCATAAAGTCCTAAAGAGGCGAACGATGCCTTCTAAAGTATCTCGGAATTATAATCATCTTGTATGATAAAGATCATCAGAAAGTGATAATGCATCCACTCAAGTTTTTTACTTCAAGCTTCGCGTGTCTGATTCTAAGTAATCTTTATAAATGAAAATGTAGAAGCTTGTTCAAAATCTTGAATCTCCGGAAGTTCTTATTTAGTGCTTTAAAATTTTAACACAATATTTCATTTGAATACGTGCATGTTTTTATACATACGCATGGCCTTAGCTCAGTCTGCTTAAGTAGAAAAAAAGAAAAGAAAAAGCGCATGCTTCTAGTATTGGGGAAAAATAATCGGTGTCTTACAATTTAATTTGTAGTTTAGTTGGATTGGAGACTGATTCTTGCTACTGTGATTGGGCTAGGTCAGCAAAAAGTGCGAAGATTAAATAAATAATTGTGTGACAGAGATGGACCCCACTGAGAAAAGTTTCATTGATTGATGGAGAGAAATTCTTCGTAACAAACAATTATCAGAAAACATTCAAGCAAATTGATCACTGGCTTATTCTTTCTTTTGTCGCTGATAAAGAAGAATAGTGTTCAAGTGAAATGTCGGATTTTTGCTACTATTGTATCGGACTGTAACCCTTCGAACTTTGAACTGTTGCTGTTGCTGCGTCGATCTTTGTCGTTTATCTGTGAATTGGAGCGTTTTGAGGTAAACATAATTATCGTCCCTTTGAAACTTTGTCTCAAATGCTGCTTGACCTTTAGTATTTCTTGTTGTACGTGGCGCTATTTGACATCTTTCAGCTTTCGCCGTTCAATTTCACGATATTTGTAAGTATACAATATTTTTTTGTAGCTCCATTGTCTATGGAGATATAGAGATTGTCTGGTTTGTCAATTCTAAAACATACATATAATTGTCCATGTGAGAAGCAATCGATCTCCGGATCTAAACCGTACAGTTCCAATGATTGGCCTTGAGCTTTGCTGATGACGAAAGCAAATGCCAATCGAATTGGGAATTGCAATCGCTTAAAATGAAATGGCATATACGTTGGAATCATGGCAATGCGAGAAATGAGGATATCTTCACTTTGGAAAGTCTTTGTTAAGATTTTTGCTTCTAAGATTTTGTTCATTAATTTTCTTTACTGCAAAACGCCTGTCGTTACAAAGTTTTGGCTGTTGATATTTTGAAACATGATAATTGGCTCGTCGATTTTCAGTTGCAGTACATGCAGTGGCATCCCTGGCAGATCGAGTGAATTTAAAAATGCTGTTGGATAATTAACCGCTTCATCTGCTTCCACAAAGTGTGAACGGATTTAAATGTGACTGCCCTGCTTTGAATGTTAGACAGAATAATATTGTTAAGTTCGACGAACTCTTTATTCTTGGGCGCAAAAGTAGTTCGCTCACTCAGCCAGTCGTGATTCTTATAATTTACTTTGAATATCGGGAAATACTTCTTCAATTAATTCTTTTTTTTACTAAATTGCAAAAGTTATGAGGCAATGAATTTCGTCCTGGGGGGTCAGATCAACTGGTACTTTTTCAGTTCCAATTTCCAGCGATTGATGTGAGAATATTCCAGCTGATCAATCGTTTTCCAGCTGAATGCGCATATCTGTAGTTAATTTTAACGTTTACAAAGTTGAGTATTTCAGGCAAGCATTTATTCCGCCTGCCGGTCTCGTCGAGGAATTACAGATAATGTTTGCCGGAAATCTCCTGCAAACAATATTAATGCGTTCCCAAATGCTCTGATATTTCCACACAAATCCTGCAATAATCGATCAGTAGCCTCGATCGATTTTTTGTGCGCCATTGTACATTCATCCCAAACAATAAGTTGCATTTTTGCAATATTTTTCCCATGTCGGAAGTCTTGGAAATGTTGCATTTGGAGTTTCAATGAATTGCATGCTCAATGGCAATTTCAAAGCTGAATGAGCAATTCTCTCACCTGGTAGTAATGTTGTAAAAAGAGATTTTTCCAACCCCTTATTGATAGTTTGCATTATTTTTTGATCGTAAATGCCTTTTTGCTCAAGCGTTAGCTTAGGAATATTTGATTGCACATATGACAAAAGATCAGCCATTTTCTTTGTTCATGATGCAATTCTACATCAAGCGAAGCAGTAACAGATCGATTCGGTGATGGCATTCCCAACTGAATGGGAATTTTGTTCGCAATTTGTAAACACAACTCTTCTATCATTATAAGCGTTTCATTGTAGATTTCTGCTGTGAAACCCATGTTCATATTTGAATTTCCTTTGCCTATTCTATGGAGAATATCTTCAGCCATATGCGATTTATATTTCTCCCATAGCTTTGTTGGGGATGAAGAGGTCAATATGATTCCAGATAGTGCATGAATTAGATTTGGATGTGATATTTTGCATGCGTTATTAATGCATATGTCAGTGTCAGTCGTTCTCCAATAAATTGAAAATTTTACATGGATTGCGGAAAGTAATATGTGCAACGCAGTTGTCAATTTTTAATCGTCGAGGCTGGATCTGGCACATTTATAACAACATGTGAAGGAAATAGCAGGAAATGTGAAGGAAATATTTGTCTTGATTAGGATGCATGGTGTACATCTGTCTGTCGTTATTTCTTTGAATATGCAAGGTGATCCGTCAAGTCGTTTGCGTCGTTCAAATGATTTCCTACTCGCACTCCATATACGTAGGCACTCCGAATATAGCAATGTTTTCGCAAATGCATCATTTTGACATAATGTAAAGGGAGCAGTTAACATCGTAGCCAGTGGATTCAAGATTATTTATTTCACAACTGCAGCTGTGAAATAAACGCGTTTGTGAAATAAACGAACAGTCGTAAATGTCCGTTTGTTCAAAATCTTAAATCCCCGGAAGTTTTTACCTATTGTTTTGAAATTCTGATAGAAATTTAATCGAAACTGCTCAATTGAATTGTTGAAATGTTGCTACTGAAAAAAACCATATATGGTATTAAAAGATACTAACAATCATTCGTTTGTTTCAAATCTTAAATCTCCGAAAGTTTTCATCTATTGCGTTGAAATTTTGACAGAACAATTGGAATACCCATTGAAATACGCGTTGGAATACGTTGGAATACGCGCATACTTTACTAAGTATGTACTGACCATTGCATACTAAAGGCCGCTTCCATTTTGTAGAAAGTAAATGTAGTTAATAGATTCAGTCTGCTCATTAACTTTTATTTGTCACAGGTGTGACAGGAAAAAAAAAAAAAGATATATCGATACAAAACAATGCGCCTACTCGAATGTAACGTTGTGTCAAAATTTCAAATCAATGAGTAAAATTTACGACAAAGAGGCAATTCAAGAATGATCTACTGTTAGAAATCAGACAGGTAATCCATAAATTGCTTGAATGGAATATTTCATTATATCACCACGACATTTTTGTTACGCAGCTACATACCCACAAATCAAAAAATAAACGAACTATATTCTTTCCAAAGAAAAAAAAAGCTTAAATTACTCGCCTTATCTATTTAAAAACAAACATCGATTCGAATCCAACATATTATGGAAATTTCAAATCAATCGATGAAGAACTTGAAACGTTGCAGGAAGTAGCCGCGGTCAATGCAAAAAGTAGATCGTGGTGAATAAATTCTGTCGGCTGATAAAGATATGATCAATAAATTCTGTCCGCTCATGAAGGCGAGGTGAGGGGCAGAATCAAAAAATTCGGTCCGCTCAGTTACTTTTAGCTGCCAAAGCGAAACGTAAAAAAAAACTGTGTCCATATGAAAAGAACGTCTATTCGAATGCAAGGTTGTGTCAAAATTTGAAAGCAATCGGTGGAGAACTTGAAAAATTATGTGAGTAATAGGAAGCATTTACATTTTTATTTATATAGATTATGCAACTTCAAAAAACATTCTCTCATTTTCGAAATTCTGGAAAAGACGATGAATGTAAATGCTTGTGAATTCTACAAAAAAAAAAAAAAAAAAAAAAAAAAATTTTTTTTTTTTTTTTTTGCTCTATATTGAGTAGCAGAAATAGCAGAAACTTGATAACTAAACCTTTGATACCTGCTCTTTTTTATCCAGTTTCTTTCTCGTTTTATTTATCGTTTCCAATTGTTCCGTGTTGCTCAAAGTTGTGCTTTTTATTCGTACTTCATCGACCAATGCATGAATACTTTTTGTACATAATAACAAACTTTCCCAATCAAGTGATCCCTTACTTATTGATGCTTTTACTGCTTCTAACATCAAACTTCCAACATGTATGCATTCTAAATATTGAGAACACTTCGAATAATTTTAAATTTCAATACCATAATCTTAACTAGGCAGCAGTTAACTCAAATTTTTATCATTTCCAATAATAATTTTTCATCTCAGAATTTATATCTTCCAATGATCAAACCAGAAAAGAACCATTTGATTGCAGCAACTCTATCATTTTTGCCATTAAATTCGCTTCAACGGTGTTACCTTCTATGCGAAGTTTTTGTTCACGTTTCATGCATAAGTCCATTACAGCCACTGCAACATAATCAACTTATTAATTCATGACAATGCCAACTATTGTAAACGATATGGTCTAAAACAGTAATAATTCAACAACTGTTGAATGGATTAACTGGAGCGATCTAATATTATGATCGTGAGATAAAAACCTTGTCACTGAAACTTTTGGATATCACAACTCATCTACCTCTTTGGATTTAACAAAAAAAGCAAGTGATAGACGAGCAGACAATTCTTCTGTGATAATTACAAAACGAGGTTAGAAACTAAGATTGACATATTCGCTAAAATAATTGAAAAGTGATTAACAATTACATGATGATGAGGAAAAAAAAATTAAAGTATCCTGTTCTGGGGGTTTAGCTCAGTGGTAGAGCGCTCGCTTTGCATGCGAGAGGGCGGGGGTTCGATCCCCCCAACCTCCAGCTAAGTCAGCTTACATTTTGCTAGTTCTCAAGACTACTTTGCTTACAGCTAATGAGCTATAAAAAAAAGGTAATGAAATAATCTGTCCGTCACTTTTCTCTCTTTCATATGATTTCGAAAAATCATTACAGTAGTATTCAAACATAGATTTTAACTTTTAATTTTCCAATTTTTGGTTACAATTCAACACAAATAAAAACTAACTACTTGATAAAGTACTCTGTGTTTGTTTCGCAGGATGTACAGCATTCTGCCTTTTATGAACTGATGATAATATCTCTGAATTATTTAGGGACACGATGGAGTTCGTTAAGGAACAAGCAACCCTGAAACAATTCCTTTTTCTTTCTTTTTGAGCTCATGGCTGAGGATTGTAAAGAAGGAAAATGAATTAATGGCGAATTTTTGAGAATTTTCATTTGATATTCTTCGGATATAATTGAAACCAATTTCATTTTTATATGAAACTGCTGACATTTCAGCGCTATTCTCTGCAGATGGCAATTTGACCAAACTATCTGATCCACCATTTTGCTTTGGCTTTTCTGCATCTGATTCACTAATCTGGTTTGACTTTTTTTCATCATATATTTCGTCTTCAGTGCCAAAAATAGCTTCCCAGTCATCGTCGTTAAATATTGGAATACATTCGTCTAGCTCATTCGTCTCATACATATTATTGGCAATCTGAAATTTCTGAAAATGCTCAAATGTATAATTGTTTTGAAATTTTCGTTTAAAAAGTGTTATCTTAAAAATATTCCTTGCGCTATTTAGATTATGTGATAAAGACAAGAAATATGTAAAAATAATACGGATGAATTGTTAATCAACGACTCGTCAAAAGAAAAAAAAAATTGAGAAGTTCAAATTCATGTCATTGATATAGTCAAAAAAAAAAAAATTTCACCATCCTTTTTTACTCATTGAATAACAAATTCTGTATTTGGAATGTAAAAATTGTCGTAATAACCGAAATATTTTTACAATATTTATTTGTTTAAATAATCAGTTTTGAAATAACTAGTAAATTCATCTTTCCATATCTTATCTTTCGATATAGTGCAAATATGAATTGATTGATTTATCCTCGATTATCTTTCGTGTCGAGAAAGTAATTTATGAAAGATTTTTTGTTGTAAATTGGAATTCAGTACAAATGATTTTGTGTAATGGAATGACCTTTATATGACGAATTTTATTTGCCGCAATTGTGAACGCAATAACTTGATAAATATTGATAATACAGCCAATAATTTGAACTTCTTTTTGATGCTATGGAAGTTATTTGCGAGTTATAGGTATTGGAAATTGATGAAGTTCGAAAAGCATTGCTTGTTTGATGATTATATTAAAACTATGCCTTCTTTTTTTTGAATCGAATTTAGTTAAAATTACGAAAATTCAATTACTAAGATTTTTCATTTTTTTGAAGTAAGATTGAAGTGCAGTTTTAGTATTATCATCAAACTTTTCAATTTTTCAATTAAATGGCTTCGAGAAAATTACAAAAAAAAGAAAGAAAAAGAAAAAAATCAAATATCGTAACAATCAGTAAAAGAATTTTAAACTTAATGATCAATAATATATGGATTGATTTATTAATTACCACTTCGAAAGAAAGATGAGGAAATTTTAGAGGGAATTAAATTTCCTTTATCTTAAATAAAATTCAAATTAAACCAAAAAAAGAATGAGAAACCGAACAAAATATCATTATTCGAAGAGGAAAGAGAGACGAAAAGGGAAAAACAGTAAAAAGATTATTTAAAACTAGTTGTACCGGGCCACGCTCTGCGTGGATGGTCCAGCTATTCTGTATAAATAAAAATGTAAATGTTTGTTTGTTCAAAATCTTAAATCTCTGAAATTTCTTATTTATTGCTTTGAAATTTTGACACAACGTTGCGTTCGAATATGCGCATTTTTTATATACATGCGTTGTTGTAGTTCAGTCTGGTTAAATGGAAAAAGGAGAGGAGAAAGCGCACGTTTCTAGTGCAGGAGAAAAAATCTAATAATTTGTAATTTGGTTTGTGATCTGATTGGATTGGTGAATGACTCTTGCTGTTGTGATTCGGCTAGATCAGTAATAGGTGTAGGGAGGTTTTTGTATCTTGTGTGAAAAAAGTTATTGGTTGATGAAAGAGTGATCCTTCGAAACAAACAATTATCAGAAAAATCCATCAAATTGATCACTGGGCTATTCTTTCCTTTGTCACTCGCATGAATACTGTTGAACTGAATTATCAGATTGTTGTTACATTTATGTCACTTTGAATTCCAAACTGTTGCTGTTGCTGCGCCGGTTAAGAATTCCGAAGTTGAAACTTGAACTCAGGCTCCAAATCCTATCCTTTTAAAAATTTTACGGGACTTCTCCTTCTTACCCGATCTCCATCGTTTCGCCTCCTGATTGGTCGGCATCACTTTGTTATCTGTGAATTCGAGCGATAAACATGTTTATCGTCTCTTTGAAACTATGTCATGCCATTTGACCTTTAGTAATCCTTGTTTACAATAATTGTGGTGGCGCTATTTGACATCTTTCGGTTTTCGCTGATACCTAATATTAAATTCCACAGTGCTTTAATTTCACAACATTCCAACGCACTATACATATTTTTTATTGTCCTATTGTCTATGTAGATATTGAGATCGTCTGGTTTGCCGACTCTAGAATACGCAATAAATAACTGTTCATATGAAAAGCAATTGGTCTCTAGATCTAAACTGCACAGTTCCAAAGATTGGTCCTGAGTTTTGCTGGCGGTGATTGCAAAACGCCAATCGAACTGGAAATTACAACTTCTTAAATTGAAATAACACATTCGTTGGAAGCAATGCGAGAAATCAGGACATCTTCACCTTTGAAAGACCATGTCAAGATTACTGCCTCTGTGACATTGCTCATTAATTTTTTTACAGCAAACTACGTGCTGTTCCAAACTTTTGGCTGTTGATATTTTGTAATTCCAATTGACATTCCATTTGATTGGCTCGTCAATTTTCATTTACAGTACATGCGGTGGCATCCTGGCAGATCGAGTGAGTTCAAAAATTCTGTTGGATAATTAACCGCTTCATTTGCTTCCCATAATGGTGTCAACGAACTTGTATATGACTGCCTCGCTTTGAATGTTAGAATGTTAGAAAAATTAATATTGTTAAGTTCGTAGACGTCTTTGTTCTTAGCCACAAGAATAGCTCGTTTACTCAGCAATCGTGATTCACATAATTGGTTTGAATATTAGGAAATACTTTTTCGACCAATTCTTTTTTTGACGTCACCAAATTGCAGAAGTTATGAGGCAATGAAATTTGTTCTGAGATCAGATCAACCGGTACCTTTCTGTTCCCAGTCTTCCAACAATTGATGTGATAAGATCTCAGCTGATCGATCGTTTTGCAGCTGGACACGTATATTTGTAATTGATTTTAATGTCTTAACGAGTCGTAACAAAGCAGAATGTGATTGATTTGTGATTGAATTCGAACTTAAACTCCTGCTACTGTCGAACTATGACTGAAACTAATTCAAGTCCCATGCTGCCGATTTTCCTTAACCGTGACAATGATTGAGAGTTCTTGTTTCTTATCGTATTGCTATCCGAAACTTTGCGGTATCTCAAGCTTGGATAATTAAAGCTTTATAAATTTTGATAACGCGACAATGGACACGACAATTACAATATCAGTCATATCAAAAACAATCCTAACGACAAAACAATTCTAATAATGATATCAAACTCAAAGAAAATATAGACTAAGTATCCGACCTTGTATTAGTAGTATATCCTTTCAAAAAATCTCATGCTCAGGACCCTCTTCCTATTTGTAGAGGGAGGATCCTGATAGAGCATTGATCTTGAAAGTGCCTTTGTTAGCGCGTGATCTACCTATAACATAGAAAAAAGATTATAAAGCCATCTGACCTAAAAACAAAAAAATAAATTCACACAACTAACAAGAGACTACAGGTAAAAAAAAAAAAGAAAAAAAAAATACGCACAAATTCGAATACAACATTTTATCAAAATTTGAAAGCAATCGGTGAAGAAGTGACAAAATATGTGAGGAAAACAACAATGAAGATCTATATTTTTATTTATATGTCCTTGTCAAGCTTCGGTAAGTCATTATATCATGCATTTTACCATCTATTAGTCTTCCCTAACCTTTCCTTTTAATTTCCAATATCTTTTTGAGATATTCCTTCTTTCTAACATGTACAATAGGAGCAGATATACTTTAGCTTCCAATAGTAGCACTACTATAGCAACTACAATTTGAGACATAGTTTGTTTATTTATCGGCAATCCAGTTGTAGCTAAGTAAGGAACTCCTTTTCGGGAATATATTAAGCGCAGATAGTCATAAATTTCAGTAATGGTTCCAACTGCTGATCTTAGATTTTTTCAGATCGATTTCTACCTAATAGATATTGTTGGAGAGGCGATTCAACATCTGGTTTATCTTCTGTGCTAAGAAACTGACGTGCGTAGGTTGATAGACTTTAAACATAGCGACTTGACCTTTTGCATAAATCATGTCAAATGCAAAGCTGGATTCACCAGAACTATTTAGTCCAGTTATAGCAATCAAATTATTTTTTGATATATCAACAATTTTACTGATGAAATTTTACAAAAATCACTGCTTCTGACAATTATAGCCTCAAAATGCATGAATTTATAGCAACTTTCTAGTAATTTCACTTTTTTATCACTTTTGTGTGTTCACTTTTACTGTCTAATCTGTTTTCATATTAAAAAATCTTTTCTATAAAAGAAGAATGATAATTTTGTCGCCCAGCATCATTGAGGTGCACTTGCTGGCCTTTAGTTACGAGTTCTAAGTCTTTTAATTTCAAACATTTGTTCTTTTATAAACTCATTACGTCAAAGATCTACCACTGATGCTTCAGCTTCTTCAAAACGTTGACACATTGAAGCATAGGAAATGCTTCAATGATGTACATTTATACACTAAATTTTGGTAAAAATTCAAGTATGCTAAGAACAAAGTTGATATAAATAAGCATTGATAACTGAATAAGAGAAATGCCACAAATATGACAAGTGAAGATGTGACAGAGAGACCCAATGATATAATCTTATGACAAGTGTAACAAGTGGTTTGACATAAATAGCCACATAATCATTATCAGAAGCATTTTACCAAAAAGCATTCCTTAGCTCTATCCAAACAGGAAAAGATTTAAGAAAAATGTCAGACAAGGCACAAAAACATAACAAGCCTGTAACACAAACATTTCAAATGATAACATTCTTCTTTTTCAAACAAAGCTTCCTTATGTTGCCTTCTTTCAAAGGATTTATCTAAAAATGAATCTTTGAATCTTTTACCTTATCACTTATAACATTTCCATATCCCCTCCAAGAACTCAACAGACTGACCTCTTTTGAAGAGATCATTTGCATTATTCTTTAAATTTCTTTTCTAGATCTTTAAATAGATTAAAATTTTCTTAGGTGAGTTTGCAACCTTAAACAATGTTTTCATCTGATTCTTCTTATCTGTCTAATTCTTTATTGTTTGGTTCTTTATACTTAATTACTTTCCTTTCCAGTTCTGCTTTGTATTCATTTTTTAGCTAGGCTACTGGCTGCTTGTTACTTTGTTGCATAGACGTGGGATTTTACGATTTACAGAGGAAATTGTATAATCTGTAAGAATATAAAATTAGTGAGGAAAGTATAAAATATGGGACAAAAGGTTAATCCTATATAAATTATAATTAAGATTAAAGATAAAGATTACAAAGAGAAATTGCATCAAGATTTATCTATTGGATTTATCTATTCGCAGTCATATGAATAAATTTGTTAAAGCGTGCAGGTCTTCCCAGAATAATTATGGAGCGTAAAGGTGATTTGATGTCAATTTGATTTAATATCATTTGATGAGTTGTTATTTGATTTAATATCATGTGATCTTTTTCTAAAGATGTTTCGCTTTTTTAAGAACTCGCTCATTGAGACAGAAATGCTAAAAGATGGCAATATCGATTGGTTACTATCCTTCAATGCTCAATATATACACTTTTTATGCTTGCATAGTTCAAACATGATTCCTGTATTATGGATTGTGGATAAAAATGAAGTTGCAAATAAAACTGTGTCAATGAGGAATTTAGGATCGGAAAGGTAAGAATCTTTTTCTTATGAGAAAGCTGCTGAACCTTTATTAAAAGATGTTAATTTGAGTTTGAGGTTAACGTTTGCGAATTAAAAAAAAAAAAAACAAAATTAATAAGCCTATTAGAGCCAAGGAGGTAAGTCTAGGAGGAAACAACGAAAAATTGTAAAAATGAACGAAGAGGAAAGCAAATATGGAATGGAAGAAATGTGAACACGTAAAAATGAGCGAAAAAAGCATGATATTATAAAATATTGCTTATTACAAGTTTTTTCATTTCAAAATTAAATTTTTCAATGTTTCTAAATATTAACAAAACGTACACATTAATACAATCGAAAAAATTTCGATTTAATCAAACACTGAAACAAAGAATGATTTAAATATTCGTAACATGAAGCTGAAATTTATAGCGACAAAAAAAAAATTGGAATTAAATTGAAATTAATTCGCACAAACATATTTTGCAATTAAAAATCAAGAATAATATTAAGTAAGATAATCAATATTTTATTTCATTTTTTCGGTTATTTTTTTCACTTAACCTTTTGAATCATGGCGGATTTTTCAACTTTTTAATAATATGATGATTCAACTCCTCACCAACTTTAGAATGATATTTAGTTTAATCAAATGATCAAATAATTTATTCGAAATAATTATATCAATGATATAATTCAAAAAGCAATGACAGCAAATTAAAAGCAAATAGTTATTTTGACATTAAAAAATTTTCAATATATGATCAAAATAAACTATAAAATGTTTGAATACAATTCTTTTTTTTTTTTAATGAAATTTTTGAATTTTTCGGAAAAAATTTTTTTACTTCGCTTTATTTTTTTTTCAGTTGTTTTTCTCACTAGAAGAAAAAAATTGAAAGCAGGAAAAAAAGGAAAAAAGAATTTATTTTCGAATTTATAAAAAAAACAAGCATAAAGAAGAAAAAAAGGAGAAGTAAGAATAAAAATCGATACCACAAATAAATCAGTCCCAAGCGAAATGATCAAATGAACAGATCAATAAAATTGCAAATTTAATTAATCGCATATTTTGGATGAAAAAATATGCTAACAACGTCTACAGCAATGATTAGATCTGTAATAAATGAAAGAGTTATAATTAACAAAACTATAAATCAAAATTAAATTCAATTTGCAAATTTTTGTAAAAAAAATTTCAAAATTACGTTAGCAATATTTGACCCTAATGCACGATTTTTAACCATTTTAAGTAAAAAATGATACTGAAATTTGTCTATTTTTACATCTTAGTCAAAATATGGTATAATCCTAATAATAAAATAAAAATTGCAATAGCAAAAATTGATTGATTTTGATAAAATTTTATTGATGATTAACGTGAAAACTATCACCTTATCATTGCCAAATTTTTCAAAGTGGAATTCATAAATTGCGACTGATGTCGATAGTATTTAAAATGCGTTGTTTTGCGAATGTTCTGAAAATTAATTTAATTTACTTTGTAATATATTATGTTTTATTTGTTTGTTTTTTAAAATTAATTTCGAATAATATCAAAACTTACATGTGGTCGAAATACAATAACATTGATTGTTCTTTTTTTTCCAGCCAATTCAGATTTTTTCTCAATTCTTTTTTCAATTTTTTCCATTTCTTTTTCCATTGCTCGCATGTCCTAAATGATCAAACAATGACAGGTTCAAATATTTTCAGAATGTTATAATTAATAAAATTAATTTAAATTCTCCGAATGCTGTCCTAACCAATCGAAAGTATAATTAATCGAGTAATGATAATTCTGAATATTTCCGGAATGCTATAATTAATTAGATAACTAATAAGATTTTAATTTTTATGTAATTAATAATGTCTGATTTCGATTATCGGAATATATGATAATTTAACAAGATTAATATGAAATGCCCAAATTAGAAAACTAACAAATGAATTTCTGGTTGAATTAGTAGCACTAGTATCAGTAGTAGCATTTGCTATTGTCGAATGATTCTTTTTCATTTTCTTTCTAACCAAAATTCGTAACGATTTTTTTTTGATATTCCGTTTATCAATCGATTCTCTGCATTCATTTTCCCATACTAATTTATTCATATAATCAATTTCGATCAGATCTTCATCCATTTCTTTTACTTCCTGTTAAAATACCAAAGTTATCGATCATATTACTTACAATTTTCTTAGATCAAAATTATCCATTTTCATCTGTCTAGAGATATTTGCTATGCTGCAATAAATTAAATGTAATGAAATTATTTTGAAGAAAATTTGAAAAATTGAGAAAGATAGTGTCCAAAATTCATTAATTTTTGCGAAAAATTTTTTCAAATAAAATTTTAAACTAAACAAATAGTTTAAGTAGTTTACATTATATTACTATAGCTTTTAGAGGTCAAAATTATTCATTTTCTTTATATATGCTATTGCTATAATCATAATGAAAAATAACGTTAGGAAATTGTCAATTATTTGCGAAATTGTAAAATTTTAAATAAAAATTAAACAACTTGTGAATGAGTAGCTGCCAAATTATTCATCTCATTTGATAAATTTTGCCGTATTAATTGTCTTTCATTCCAATTTTTAATCAGTTCTTTCAATTTATTTGTCGATTTTAATTTATCCATATGTTCAATTTGTTGCAAACCTTCCTTCATTTCTTCCATATCCTATAAAATATCAAAATAATTGATTGATCGTATTATCATAGCTTTCTTTTAAATCAAAATTATCTATTTTCACCCTTTTTAATGAAGCATAATAAAATTAATTTGAATAAAATTTAAAAAAATTAAAAATGAAAAAGAGAAGATTTAAAATTATTAATTGATTGCGAAAGTTTTAAAAATTTTAAACGAATACTGGTAGAAATCTAACCCAAATAAGTTTTGGTGATGAATTGTTAGTAGAAGTTGATGATGAAGATGGAGGATACATTAGAATGAACCGTATTGCACAAATGTAACTGATGAATGACTAAATCGGAGTAAAAGGGTAAAGGGTAACCATGTGAGGTCAAATCAATACATATATGAGGTCAAATCAATGGATATATGACATTAAAGCAATGCACATTGATGATTTCTATCAACTAAATATGCGACATCAAATTGTTGACCTTCCAAAAAAAAAGAAAAAAAAAACTTAACTAGTCAATCAATATACAAATACAATTCTTTCTAGTCAATATATAAATATACAACATTACCATGGCATTGAAGAGCAATTCGAAAAGATGCATAACTTTAAAAAAGTCACTTCACTTTAATTGTTTATCAGTATTAATTTTCTTAATGAGCAGCCATTAGTATGCATTTCTGTTTTTTCGTTGTCAGCAATTCCAACATCGAAATACTGGTAAAAATCAGAATTGTTAGAATTAATTAAGTAATCGAATAGCAGATAAAAAGGATTACTTCATTTCTTTCTATTTTCTCCGATGATTCAGCACTAACAAATTTTTTTGCCAGATTATTTCAGAACGTATCGATGCTAGAATTTAATGATCGAAAATTTGAAATTGATCCATTGTCAGATATTGTAGCCTGGAAATTTATGCATCGTTAATATGTAAGAAATTGTTCAATCTTTTCGCAAAATTTCAAATTTGATTTCTTTTTTTTTTTTTTTTTTTATGGTATTGTTCCATTACAATTGAGTGATTCACATCGAACATATTTGGAGGATAAATGAGAAAATTAGGTTCGTTTTTTACGGAGAAAAAACGTATTTAGAAGAATAGCAATTGAGAAAAAAAAACTGTGTTCCAAATACTTTTTTGGATTTAAAATCTAAAAATTTGAAAAATATATCCGGTAAATGACAATGCACTTTTTCTCAAGTATATTTTATCCTAGCATTATTCAAAATCCGAATTCCAATTTTTTTTTCAATGTCGAAATAATATGAAATTGAGGAAGAGAATATGAAATTTTATGCATCAAAATTGGTATATTTCACTTTAAAATGCTTGATTTTATGCCTAATTTTTTCTTGTTGATTATTATAATCAATTTATTAGCCAAGCATTCCAGTGAAATCTAAAATTTCAAAAAGCTTAGAATGATTTGAAATGATAGCATGAAGTGAAATGAAATTTTATCGAAAACAAAGTAATATAGCAACAAATGAATGCTTATTGATAATTTCAATAAAATTTACTGAAAAAACGAATTTATTGCATAACTTTAATAACTATAAGTTGAGAAGAGAAAGGGAAGAGTTCGAAAAGAATAAAAAAAAAGGGGAAATCATTATTGTTTCATGAAAATTGTACTGTACAAACATACCGTAATACAATGTCATAATGCAGTTAATTGATTCTAATACTATATCGTAATATCATTAGCTGGAGACTGTGGTTACAGTACACTTTGTGTGCAAATATTGTGCGTATATATCACACTATCATTAATTATTTTAATTTTATGATTGCTTTCGGAAATAATACAATAGCAATGTCTCTTAATGATTTCTTGTAAACTTTTTTTAGGAGAAATTTCAAAGGTCAAGCAAAATTCCTATTATAAAGCCGCAACCAAAGCTTTTTTTATTTTTCAGCCAAAGCTTTTTTTTAAGGCCATAAATATAAAATCCCATGGTACTTTATAAATCTCATAGTGTGACAGGCCTCCGATTTTAATCCAACATTATTGTCATCATTGCTTTGAACTGTTCATATTTTTCAGAGAAAATTGCAAATTAATAATGTATGCAAAGTAATAAATAAGATATTTCCTTCTTGAGTTATTCTTTTTCTTTGAACTAATTGTACCATACTTCTTATCATAGTAGAACAATTTATTGTACATTATTCAATTCATTGCAGAATGAACTTTATTCTTCATTGTTGTTCTGCAGCTTTAGGAATGATTCTGCTAATTTCATCAATAACTGAGATATTTTGTGGAGTTAATGGTTTGTTGAACGAGGAAGAACGCTCAATAAAAATTAATACCACAATAACAAGTTAGTGAACTTGAGCTCATAAAATTTCTCTCAGGTACTAATGAATATATATAGCCTTCTTACCTACTTTTTTCTTCTTTTTTTTTTGTTTTCTAAATTGAGAGGAATAACAGTATCAACAATTATTTCCATACTACTTCAAGGAAAAAACAGAACTTTTTTTTTTTGAAGAGGTTGTTGATTTGCAAGTACTATCCCAGCCACATTGCGTGAATTTTCAAAACAATCCTTAAAATCAGAAGAAAAATTGGATGATTCAAATACTTGTTTGAAAGATGTTAGCTTAAATTTTTCATCCACTTTTATGGAAAATGTTTGACATCAGCAATAATAACAACACAAGTTGAGAAAAACTTTTATTGTTTACATACATTTAAATATTATAATACTGTAGTTGCAATATATTGTGCATATAATTATTAAACATATATATGGTACATCATTAGCTCCAAATTAAACGCTGCACTGTACTACAGATACATTCACACACGTGATTTTTTTAAGGATTACATTCTAAAAATACTGTAATGTTATTGTGTTCTTCAAAGTAATCATGGCAAAATGGAATTTAAGTAATTAATCTAATATCTGATATACAGCGGTATTCATTTGAAATTATAATTTATTATCTTTGAGCACTT
>JAOVVO010001074.1:0-18584 GCA_028564675.1 Onchocerca lupi | reverse complement strand
ATCAGCAGCGATATCCAAATTGTTCTGAAACGGTCTATGTTGGCCGCTACTTAAATTTATCATTTAACTTATGAAGATTGTAGATGCCGAGCAAGTAATCAAATGATAAGATAGGGGAAGCATTTACAAAACTCAAATTTTTCACAATTGCTTAGCATTCAATTAAATGAGGAATAGTAAAAATATACTCTGGAATACAGATCTTCATATGTATTCATAATTAGTTGTCGTTGAAAATTGTTATGACCCATAGTGACTTCAATGATTGCTTTGTCATTGGTATCTAAAACATTAAAATTATGATAGGAAATTGAATAGTTCAATTTGAAAGTTAGAGTCTTCATATTGAAAATTCAATAATATTTTTGAATGAAAAAACTTAATGATATGCAGAAAGAATAGTAATATCTTTACTTTTAAGATCTTATATAATTGGTTTAAATTTGAAAAAAACAGATGAAATGATACCAAGACCATTTAAGGCTTTTCGAAGTTTTTCGCTTGCTTTCACCGGATAGAAATTTTCATCTGATGGACCAGTTACAGTCCCATGGATATCTTTATTCTATAAAATTATCAAAAAGTTATTTTTTATGCGAAATCTTCATATGCTTTTTATCAAATAAAAAAAAAAAAGATGCAAAATTTTGTTGATGATCAAAAAGTTAGAATAACAAATTTTGTACATTCTTCTGCGAAACAAGTATGAAAGATAATTTATTGACTGGTTTTCTCGAAAATTTACGGCAGGCAAAACTTTCTCTGATCGTTTTTCCCTTTAAACGAGCCGATGTATTTATTTTAAAACGTTGCCTCCCATAAAATATTACGTAAAAGTAAAAATAAATTTTTTTTTCATATCCAATCCTACGCTTTTTTGAATCAATTTCGATTAATTTTCTCCCAAAAAAAAATTTTAGATTTTGAAGTTTAAAGCATACTTTGTTCAGATTCATTTGATATACCAGTGGCACAGAGACTCGTCTTTTTCCTATTGGTTCCTCGATCATTTTGTCTTCATTTTCTTCCAATTTATTATCATTGTAACATTCTTTTTGTTCATCTTCTTCTTTAACTATTCTTTCACTGATCTCCGAATCATTATCGTCAGGTATATTTGGAATATTTCTGCTAACGGGAAATTTTGTCACTTCTATCTGGAATGTTTAGAAATTTAGAAACTGAACCAATTGGAAAGCCAATGAAATCACTGGAAAAGATGAAGAAAGCTAAATCAAGAAATTAGAAAATTATAGAATTTGAAAGGAGATGGACTTCTGAAACTATTGAAGACGAGCAATGCAGTATTTGAATTACTGCATCAGAATCGTTGCCACACGATGGCAACTTATCATTAATTACGTTGAAGAATTCTAATTCAGCATACGCTATCATCCGTGCTTGCACAATCCGTTAACGATGACAGGGATGTTGACGATGAAGAATGCATTCTTCAGTTGCTTGAAGTTTATGTCGTTGAAATTCTTGCTGTTCTTACGGACAATATAATTCGGATCAGCTATAGAAGCAGCTGTTTGCTAAAATGAATTTTTGTTCTTTGAATTACTCGAAATTTGAAAAAATATTTGTTTTCAAAATGGAACTATAATATTTAAGTAGCTCCGTATTTCCCCTCTGACAATAGTAAAGCGCAGTGAAAATATTTACTTGCAGAAAATAACAGAAAAAAGAAATTTAATTGTAAATTGATAATGATGGTATTGAGATAGAAGGCAAAGGAAATAAACTGAAATAAATTTGAAAAGGATGTAATAAAATAGCTACTTTCTAAAGTAGCTATAGGAAAGATAGAAAAAAATGTATAGAAAGTGAAATGGAATATAGTGCAAACCCATTAATACTTTTATGAATTAAAAAAAAAAAGAAAAAAAAAGATGCCGTTAAAAAGATGCCTTCATGAATTTAAAAAATAATTGAGAACACAGAAATAACTGGAAAGTTTACTTTGAATACAAGGAATGCACACCTTTTAGACATTTTCAGAAATAGGTCATATTAATCGGCAAATTATGTAAAAATCTGTAAGGTGAACGAAAACGTAATATTTATTATAATGTAATAAATAATTTATATCGATAAAGTTTGACTATTTCTCTATCGCGCTTCTTCGATGCTACTTCTTTTATTCTATTATATATTAAACAACAAAATGGGAAATTTTCTTTGGATAAGAAAATGATTCTCTGTTTAGAAAATGTCAAGATACGAAAAAAACGCTGAAAAAAATACAAATCTGATATATTCCTGCCTGGATGATGATTGTTATTGAAATAGATTAACAGCTTCATGCTTTACTGATTGAATGATTCTGATATAACATTTGAATCTTTCATGTTATATTTGAATTCAGTTTTTGATTTGGCAACCAACGACTGACTAGAGCTATATATCATAATTTTGATGGCAAAAGAGAAATTTAGTGCAATTTAGAAGTTTTTTTAAAGAAGAAATAAAATGGAGAGCAAATGTCTAAATAAATCTGAGAAGCAAATAATAAGGGGTAAGCTATTCCAATCAATTAATTGAAAAAAGTGCATCATCTCTTAGATGAGAATGCTTCCTGCTTACACATCTATCAGAAATTAATCAAGCAAAGTGCTTCTTGAAAGTTGTTTGGATATTTTATATTTGTAAAATCACTGTGGATAACTTCGCTTATTCTTATCACTGGAATCAAGATTTTTTTCTCATATAATTTCTTTCCCTATAATTTATTCCTCTCAAAATGCTATTAAATTATTCTTCAAATCTTCGAACTTGAAGAATACTATCAGAAAAAATTTAAGTGATCAATTCTAACACTTCAAATGAGTATTTCTTCTTTGATTATGGGCTTCGATTTTCGGAAACTTCAGGTTTTTTTTTCATTTTTTTTTTTTTTTGAAATTCATCTCTCATTTCGGCATAAAACGTGAAGTTCTGCAACTAGTGCGAAAAATTTACTAATACCAGTATAAAACATACAATATCAAAGAGATCAAACTTTGCAATATTGCAGTTTAGAATAATCAGGTGATGTAATGAGCTCTTGCGGTGCATTGCAACGTAGTCGCCAAAAGAAATGCTAAAATTTAAACAAATTAATAAGTTTTTGTAACTTTAAATGCATTCAATATCTAGAAATGACTTTAAAATCTATTTTGATATCTGAATCGTTTGCATGCAAAATCAATTTAAATTCAGGGATCACCTTAAGATTACTTAAGCATAATAGAAATCAATTTTTCTTTTCTTTTGCATCACAGATTTCAGTAAGAGTTTTCTTGAGTATTATTAAGATCTAGACATCAAAGTTCGCTTGAGCAAGCATGCGACGATTTCGTTTCAGTAGAATTTGACCGTCAAACTGAGGCATAGCTCGATACTCTTTTTCTCCTTTCAAAAGGTATGTTGTAGATGATATTCATGATGAAATTAATAAACTGTACCGATAAAAGCTAGAATAGCCGTAATAAGGAAGGCGAACGTATATCCAACAATTGCTAAAACATATTCACAACCGATTGCTAATAATATTGCGCTCAGTGTCTGTAACAGTTAATTTTTTGAAATTTATATTTTGATTTCGAAAAGGAAATTTTTTTCAAGAATTTTTTCTAAATTTTCAAGAAATTTAGTAGAAAATAAAGAAGCATACGGTGGAAAGAATTAAACATCCATAATTAGTTGATTTATGATCCAGTCCGAAGCACTTAACGGATGCTGTTATAAAAAGAGCAGGAGTAGCTGATAAACATATAAACATGAGATTCATCTAAAAACAAATCCATTTTCTAGTGAAAGTGAAATAAAAAAAGATAGGAAAATCGAAAAACTAGTTTTATAGATCAGGATTTCATATCGTCCAAAAAATGCTGAAGGCTTTGAGGAAGAATTCGGTTTCTTGCCATTATTGTCAAAATCAATTCTCTTACCCAGATAAAGTAGATCCATTTTCCACCAAATGGAGTAAGTGGCATTGTTAGCAATAATATAGTAGCCAGGAAAGTAGCACATGTTAAGGACACCTTGAAAAAAAAAAAATTCTTCCTGGATTAAAATTTTCTATTCTCAGGACGCAAGTTTACAAGGTTTATATTCGTCGTTCCAGTCAAATCAAATAATTTTTATCGCAAATGCAAAATTTTATAGATCTTCAAAATGAATTCAAAAATCATTTCATCAGCAACGTGATAAAGAAACCTGAAAACTGGTACGATCCGCGAGAATACCCCATCCTATACGAGCTAACGCATTGCATATTGAAGCTGTGCTAAATGCATAAGCCATAAACATGTCATCATCAATGAATGTTTCTCCGAATGCCTACAGGTAAAATTAAATTTATTCCTTAAATTCTAAAGTTCCAATTGACTGGAGATAAAAATAGGAAGAAGGATACAATAAAAAATAGCATATTCCAGAAACAGTGAAATTTGAACAGGATACGAAGTACTTAAATATCATTTATAGATAGAAATCAATAAACCTTTTCAAAGTGCCTTCAAGCTACAAATGATTTCCGCAAATGTGATTAGTATAGAGAAATAAAAATATACTCAACCTTATATAAATTGTAAAACATATTTCCATAAAAAGAGCAGCAGAAGAAAGCGCAAAATAGCCAATAAAAGGTCGAACTTCGCAGCATTTGTAATGGACTCAGTGATAGTAGTTCCTCAGATAAATTCATCACTTCTTCTTCCAATGACTCCTAGATAATTTTGTTTTTTAAAATGAGTTTTCGAAGATTCCAGTGTTAATTTCTCAACAAAATCTTGTGATTCTCCCTTTTAAAACTGAACTGTTAGTCATTCGAATTATCAAAAAATATGTTTGAAAATTTCTGTCAGAATTCATATAACAATATTTACGCTCATGGATCTCTGACTGAAAGTCCGTAATCGTGAATAAGCGTATTGCTTCGTATCACGACAAAGCGAAGTACGTTTACTTTTGAAAACTTCATCAAACCATTTCCACAGTGAAATTGAAATCTGCACTTGGAGTGCTTCGGATTGTTTATCCTAAAATTGATTTTAATTTAATACATTTTCAATGTTTCGCGCACAATCATTTACTCCGTGTGAACATTTCCTTTTCTCTTAATTAGTGATGTATACAGTTAAATAATTAATATAAAAATTTTCGAGTTGTAAACTAACCATATCGACGGGATCACAAATAACTATTAGACCAATGACTTGCATAATTCCATAAACTGCTCCAAAAGTATAAAATATTGATGGTACTCGAGCAATCATATCTCTGTCTGTGAAATAACTGAAATGATTGAGTAAGTCAACTTTTCCCACAAAATTTCAATTTACAGTTGAAGCTAAAAACTGAGATTTAAAAAACAAGAAGTAGAGATAAATGAAATTTGGAAAAACTTTAACTCTATTTAAGTAATTTTCATTAGAACTCTTCGAAATGGATTTTTCTTTCTTCCATTTTTTTTTTTTTTTTTTTTGATAAACTTACGCAAATACAGTTGGTTTGTGATTCAAGGGATTGAGATAGATGGTTTGAAGTGGAGCGAATATCGATGAACTGATTCCAAAGCCAGCTGCTACAATACCACTTACAAATCCAACATGTTTTGGAGCCCACTAAAAAAATTGTTACTTTAACTTATGTAATGGAAATTACGCAGGAAGTCCTACTTTCCTTAAATGGCTAATTAAACTATGGAAATATCATGATGATTATTTTCAAGAAAAATTATTTTCTCTTGCATTATAAGCAGCTGCAAAAAGACCCTATGCAAATGTTACGTTATGAATGATTTCAACGACGGTATGTAGATTAGTTCTCAAATATGTTAATATCTGGCCATTTATAATACAATAATAACATGGCATTTTTAAAAATAATCAGCAAAGAAGAGATAAAATATAAAGGTTTAAACAAAAAGTCTAAATAAATTGAAGACGCTATTCAAACAGAAGTAAATGACATAGCAGTTTTTCAATCTAGAAAAGAAAAAAACATTATTTTTGTTCTTTCTGTCCTGATAAATTTGTTTTTTCTAAATTACTCTTTTTCTTCCTAGTCCTGATTTAGAAGCATAATCTGAATTTGCAACAGGAAATCAGATTACAATAACCATTAAATCAATAATGGCACACAAATTTTCTATTAGATGATCTATCGCCAAAAAAGCTATTCAAAAAGCAGAACAGATTCATACTGCATAAAAATGCTGCAAAGTTATTGCTATTGCTCTTAAAGTTTATTATATGAGATCGTATCCGATCTGTTATTCCATAAAAAGCCATCTGATATTATAATTCTATCTACTGAATACAGTCCAAAATTCAGGTAATCGCATGTCACCATTTTTAATTTCTAAATAAATGAAGAAAAATAGTACTTGCATTGATAACACATGAAACGGTAAGAACATAAGCCATTCCTTGTCCCAGTCCAAACATTATACCATACGTCACCAAAAATGCTTGAAATGATCTCCTGATCGTCCAATGAGATAAAAAAACACCAGCACTAAAAATTTTTTGAACTGTTTTTGTGAAATGATAAATTTATCCTCTTCCAGAAATTCGATAAATTTCAGAAAATTCATGCAATTTGGTGTTTTCCCAAGGAATCCTATTTCTTTTTTCTTTTCCAAGTTTATTTTAACCGTATTTTTCAAACACAAAAAACTCACGTCATGATAGTACATCCTAATGATGTGGCAAGTCTTAAGCCAAATTTAGCATTCAAGAAACCACCAATAATCATAGCAAAAGGAAAACAACCTGAAATAAGGGAATCTAATTCATCATGCTGTTTTAATCTATTTTCTATTTAAACAAAATTTTAATAGAGAAATACCGGATTAATGGAAGAAAAAAAATGATCTCATTTAATACGGACTTATGCTTATTTAATTTCTAATAACTTCAGTTCTTTAAGAAATCTAATAGAATTCGCTAAATTTCATAAAAAGCTTACCCTGAAAAGTAGGTATCCAAACCAACATTTCATGATTGATTGTCGAATCTGTATTGTTCCGCATATATGATGCCAAATATGGCAGCATATTTCCTGAAGTTCAAAAATCAGTGTTCAAAATCCATGGTGTACTTCTTTTCTACAGTAAGTTCTGACCCTAGTTAGAACTATGTGAACAGTGTGGAAACAGGTCAATCTCGAGCTAAATAGAAGATAAGAAGAATCAGAAACTTGCCGAAAGTATGATATGTTCCCAAAGACAGATGTATCAGCACAGCACCAAAGATTACGATCGTCAAACGTGTTAAGGGGCTAAACTTGAGAAGATATACAGCTACCGGGTCTTTTAAAATGGATCCATGCATCTGGTTAAATCACAATCCTATAATTCGAGAAAATTGTACATTTGAAACAGGGAATATTTGAATCTCTGCTACCTAAACTGTATGACCTCTAAAATCTCAACCTAAAATATTGTGAAGTTTTTCTACAGAACAATAAAAATAACAGCGATGTCATCAATAAGAATTTGTGATGACAACAGGATTTTAATATTGATAATAATAAAAGAGTGGAAATAAAATATAATGAATTCGTCCCATTCATAAAAAGAAGTCTTTTGCTTAAATAACATTGAAGAACGTGAATATTAATATTTAAGAGATTTTTAAGATGTTAAGTATTGTGATAAGAAAATACTGAGATTCTGATAGTTATAAAAGTTTCAATAATGTAGGAAGAAGAAACGGTGAAAAGGTAAGACGGTTTACTTAAGGGTTATGATAGTTGTCAAATTAAATTATACTTAAATCCGAATTGCTATAGAACATCGAAGGAAGAAAATAAATATTAATTAGTGTATTCTAAAAATGATGCATGCAAATACAAATAAATCAAATTCACTAACAGTAAGAGTTGATAAAATAGCTGAGTTTGTTGGGAAATGTGTATATTATCCAATGATAAATGCCAATAAAATAAGCTCTTTTACGTAGAAAACATTTTGACATAAACGTTAGCAGCTTCCGCTAAAGGTACAAACTTAGCATTACATTGAAAAGGTTAAATTTCAACACGCAATGTTATAACATTCAAAGGATGTAGATAAAAGGAAAAATAACGATCACAGAGAAAATTAAATTTGCTGGCCGAGTTTCACTGATTCTTTCATTTAATTACATAATTTTTTTGTTATTCTATTCTTTTTGATTATAATGATCGTACATATATGTCTATAGTAGTAGGAGAGCAGAAAAAAATCTTTGCATCGTTCTTTCTTTAATATGATAGGCCTAAGGTTGATTGAGTTTATCAGCAAGCAACAAAAGAAAACATGTCACTGCATATTTTTAACAAAGATGTTGGTAGAAAATGGTAACCTGTTTTTTTGATTATCATAAAATCGATCGATGATGACTTTTCTGCCAATAAAATATGCAAAAGTTGTTTTATTTATGCGTTTTATGCTTCATCAGTGGTTGGATTGAAATTCCTTGCTAGTAAAGATTACAATGTCCATTTCGTATCTTTGAAATATTTCAACATTTTTTCCAGAATGTTCAACAAATGGAATTGATCATTTTCATGAAATGGAAAAGGCAATCACTGAAATAGGAAATATTCAGTTATAGTTTTTTGAGGGATCAGATGATTAACATAGGATCAGGATCATGGACAAACAATGATATGAGAAAGCGAATCAATGCAGAATTCAAGTATTACACTTTAAATTAGAATTAATACAGACTGTCGAAGAAACCAGAAAAAATTCGCAATAATTCTGAAGATTTTAAATGACTCATTAAAAACTATAAAACTTAATGAGTTGATTGGTACTCCCAATAAAATAATGTAAACAACACTTCCTTCGAAATAGCACCGAGTAGGCAGACCTGGCTCACTTAATGAATTGAGACTCTCATCAATGAATACACAGGCTCAGTATGACCAATGGCAAATCGATATAGAAAAGACTTGCTCGTTCCATACATCTCAGGATGGCATTTTGCATTCATTCAGTTTGATTATTTCAATTTTATGGAAATTCAGTAATTGATTATTTTAATAAAAAGTGAAATCTTAAAATTATTTGGTATTTCAATTGAAATAATATTGGCACCATTTCTCATATATCTTTTCGCTACAAGTGACAGTTATGTAAGTTATAAATATCACTGAAAGTGACATCACATGTCGTTATCTTTCCCTGGAAAGATAACCGTTCATTTCTCTCCATTGGAAAGACTAATTCTATTAATGAACTTGTGAAATTATATTTTGCTTTCCATTCCACTATGAAATATTGTCATTTAATTGAAATTTCATCTAATTTCAGCAACAATGTAAAGGCTTTTTATTATGATTCAGCTGTGAAGAGCAGCCTTCTCAGAGAAATATATTGCACTTTTCTTTATGAAAGGATGCCTGTACCCACCCATTTTTTGGAAAAATTTTTTTTTGCAAGCATACTTTATAAATATTTGAACTAATTAGTCACAAAATCCTCATGTCCCTTATTATGAATACTCATAACAAATATAAGCTACTGTAGATAAGTTACGACGAGATAAGAGAGATTAGAATCTCAAATGGATTAATTTAATAAGTCTCATATGGATTAATTTAATAAGGAACCGTTTCTTAAACTTCTGTCCGAGCATATGGAAAACGACTTTCTCTTTGCTTTAGACAACAAAAAACTTGTTCTATATAGAACTTCACTATATGAAGCGTAATAGACGAAATAGATGCGTTAAGCAAATGGATGCATATGTGAAAAAAGCACAAATAAAACTTGAAAGGATTATAAATAAAATGAACAGGTAAATAATGACATCAAGCAATGCAGATGATTATAACTGATTAATGTAGTACATATAGTGTTTGAAAGGTCCAAAGCTTATCTGTACAATTAATTAAGGATATGCGAAAGCAGTAGTGACAAAGATCAGAATGCAGTTGTAAAAAAACAAGAAACAAGACTAAGAAAAAAGAATAACAAAAAATTTGAAGTTCAACAAAAAAATTATTGAATCTTTTAGACGTTTTAGAGTGTCGAAAATTTCAATAGGTAATGGATGAGATAATGAGCCACAAAAAGTACCTGCCTTATCATGATCAGTGAGGTAGTATTCTAAAACGTGTTTAAAACCTACTATCCTTCTCTTTGTTCACTACTCATATCGGCAAAGAAATCAAACTAAGGTGAACGACCGATAATTCATTTTTTTGAAGACAAAATATTTTGAAATGCACCTACACTATCAAAGTGACTATTATATTGCGAATTCGGTTTGACACATCATAATGATTCTAATGTGCTAGATTTTATCCCACTTAAACTGAGTGATCATTGACTTTTAATTTTAGGCACATTAAAATTAGTTTTCCATTCACCTCAAGTTTCTGTCTCAACAATATTCTCCGGAAAAAATAAAATGTGACCGAAGACACAAGGACACACAAAAATTAGTGGATGAATTCAAAACAAATTAAAATATACCTGAGCAGAAAATAATACTAGAGTAATCCGTATGTGTACAGAAATATATAACAAGTGAAATGAAATGAATGCAAAAAAATACTGCTACATTAATTCGAACTTTTTAGAAACTAAAACCAATTTCTAGATAAAGGGTAGAATTTCTACTTCATTCCTGTGTAATTCAACATATGTACCAATATGTACTAAACAAAGTAAGAAATCAATAGAACAATGTTTCATTAAAAAGTGCCATTCTATAGAAAAACCTTATTAATGCAACTAGACTAACAGTTTATGTGAGCTTAAGTTGACCACTACAATTCCTACCCAAAAAAACCAGTTGAACAAATCCTAACAGCACTGATATCAAAGAAATTGATAAATTGTTAAGTTTGTGTTATTTTCACCAATGAATGTACACTCCTAGCCATTACGTCTATAAAGTGTACATGGTCAAGTTAAACTCACAACATTAAATTTTGCTTATTAATGCAAATTTCAGGACAAATTAAAACGATAATATAATATGGAAGTCGCATCAGTTTGCAAAAAATCTTACTCATCATATGCTCTCGTATGCAGCAGCCCGTATACTTTGTACTTTGAAAACACTTTTCAAAAAAAAAATCTCATAAGTGAAATCGTAAAAGATTTGAAAGATAATAAAAGAGAAATAAAATTTCAACAAATGAAAATTTATATCGTGAAATTATACAAGTAACTTCAAATACGAATAACACACGATTTGCTGCAAAAAACAGTGTACGATAAAATTACTAATTTTCACTTTTGGAAAAATTCCCACGATATAAATTTTTATCAAGCGAAACAATTTCATTATAAAACAAACAAGTTCGTAAAAGTGATGTAGTGTATGAAAGACAAAATTCTATTTCAAGCACTCGTTACTGCTCCTCCTATTACTATTAATAAGAAATGAGCAAATAAAATCGGTAAGATCGTAATACAGTCTGAAAAATCATCTCATATTTTACTGACTTCCGCAGAGTGATTTTTTTCCGCCTACAAACAGCCCTCCTCAATTTGTCTTCTTAATCATATTCGTGATAAAGTTAAAAACTGAAACTCCAATTGCAAACATCAGGTAATAAAAGTGGAAAATTGTAAGAAAAACATGACGTTCCTATGCTGAACTTTGATTTATGCATTTATTATTTTCCGCATAAATCATTTACATTTGTGTCTGATTTCTCGATTTCAGGATTATCTATCTGGTTCTCACTGTTACCAGTATCGTCTTCATTATCAATTTGAGCTCGTTTTGCAGGTGGTGATGGTCCACGCTTATGAAAATAAGCTCTTCGACGAGTAGTATCATCAACAGACTGGGATAATTCTGCTTCTATTTCTGACAGCTGCTTTTCACCCAGTGCTTCTTGTGATGTGTCATTCCTTGAAGCTACAATGCATGTATTAAACGCAAACTAATTAGCATTTTTAATTGATAAGTAGATTACATTAACCAGCTACAGATAAGCTATATATTAAAATAATAGAAAAAAAAATTTAAATCTCACTGTTAGACAAGCAGCATTATACATAGAGCATAAAATGCATCACTGATATGAAGAGCACTTAGAGATGTCACCTGCAGTTTCTATTACTTCCTCCGAAGTTCGCCTAAATCTACTAGTGGGTGATTCAAACCACTCGCGCCACCAATAATAATGACGCAGTTTCTGCTCAGCGGAATCATCAAATTGTCCTCGTGCTGGTGTTTTGCATATGAAGAGTGAAGGCGTTGTATTACTTGGCGGTGTTAAGTAACCATCACGCAAAGGAAATATTTCGTCCTCTGATGGCTCTGGAGATTTTGGTCTGTCTAAAAAAGAAAATCTATTCAAATTCAAATTCCTGAAATGCTCTAAAATATCAACCTTGTAGTGAAGAAAAATTTTTAAGTGGATGACATTAGTTCTTACCTCCTTGATATTATAAAGCCAAATTTTCTTATGCATACAACATATTTTTTGAATTTTATTTCCATATTTGGATCAGAAAATTTATTAAGATAATTCATAATGCTTTAAGAAAATCATAAATAACTTTCAAATTTGAAATGATTCCAAACATCCGGAGAGCAAGAAATTATTCCTTACCAGAAATACTTCCTGATATACTAGGCAGTTCATGATCATCAAGCTCCAAAGTGTCATAAACAGAAATATCCTGCTGTAATTCGGAATTTTCTGGCATAAATTCATTCTTCTGTAAAGTTTAAAAACACTTGATGAAAATTTCGATCTAAAGAAATAACAAATTCATTTAAACGTTTCGAAAAACGCGGTGCAAAAATACTTACAAATTTTATAACTAAAAAATTGAAGAACATGAATTAAGAAATGAAACAAAGCAATTACCTTACTAGACGTTTTTTCGTTTGAATTCTCTTTTCCATCAAAAATATTGTAATCATTTCTAAAAAAAAAAAAAAAAAAAGAAAAATATGTCAATTGTTCTGAAATGTCTGAATTTCGAATTTTTAATATATCAGTATCTTTCGTTGAGAACATGAACAAGTCCTTAATGAGGCTTGTTTAATGTAAAGATAATAACATAAAACAAGTTTTAATACTTCAGAAATAATAATCATAAAGGAAAGCTTATAGCACTAATAATACGCACAAAAATTCACTTAATGAACGTTGGAACTCACAAGGCAACCCACGCATTGTAACATGGGCAATTGATATGAAAATGCAAATATGATAAAATGCGGTTGAAAACCTAAAACTCACCCTTCGAAAACATCACCTGTTGCTCCAAATTCATAGAAAGTAGCTCTGTTATGAAATAAATTTGTTAAACCAATTGCATCTCCACCACAGTTATGTGCAGAATCGTTTACTAAACAAAAATATGCCGAATATAAAAATAGTTTTTGAAGGAAACCTAAAAAATAAAGGCTCAGAAAATGCTGAAAAATTACTTTGTTCAAATAAAAGAATACTTTTCAAACTACTTGGTGAAGAGATATCAATATCCATCCTTGGATTTGCTCCAATTTCATCGAAATGTGGTTCTTCGCTTACAGATGTTTCCATTACATTAATCAGCTCATCTTCACTTTGACTCATCTCCATTTTATCACCACTGTCAGTTTCGTTGTCATCGTATTTATAATCTAAGATTACAAGTGATCAAAGAAGAAAACAAAAAACAAATAAATAATTTAAATTCAGATCGCTTCTCATTTTTCGAATATATGAAGGGCTTTTTCTGACAAAGTGATTGAAAAATAACTAAGTTCGAATTACATGAGATAACTCATATTTCTTGGTAAAAGTTAAGAAATCACCATCGTCGTCTTCCTCAAACTTTAATTCCAACCGCGAACAGTCATTGACCCGAGGAACAATTCCATGTTTAAACATCGGAGACTCATCAGATGTCTGAAACTATCATTCATTCAAATTTTATTAAGAATATTACTTGAGAATATAATCAAATTTTTGACACGACTTGATTTACTATGACAATTACACATAATTTGATAGGTATGCAAAATTAATAATATATTTTTTCTTAATCTTTACGGCTCTGAAGGTACGATGATATGGAGAAAATTGACGACGATTTGAATGCACTCTTTTCAGGTAAGTATTCGCATGCATCATTGTGCTACGTGTCGGCTGCACAATCCATGAAGTTGCAAAAAGAGAAGAATAACCAACTGTTAATAGTATCCACCACATGTTACGCTCAAGATATTTACACTGAAAAAATTGTTTAATTTAATAATGAGTCTATCATATTCCACTTCAAAAATAACACGTAAATAAACCATATGGAATAAATAAATACATATAGAAATAATTACAATCTTTTTCACGAATAAAGAAGTAATACCTGGCGTTCATGAATGCATTTTGCTACCATTGGAATGCAACAAATTTCCTCAGCAGTAGGCCTTTTGACAGGATCTATTTCTAGAAGAGGCAAAATGACATTCAGCAACGCAGTTGGAATATCTAAAACAGCATAGGACGTATTTGAAAGTCGGGAAAAAAATAAGAAAAAAAAAGAAAAAAATTAAACTATTTAGAAAATAGAAAAGAGAAAGAAAAATCGCGCCTTTGATAAATTCGTAATAAATTTTTTTGCATCGAAATCCCTGCCAAAGATCTCCTCTACTGGGCAGTTCAAGATCAGTGCAAATGTCAATCATTGTCATCCCAAGCGAAAATATGTCACTTGGTTTACGGGCTCCATTCTGCAAAACTTCAGGTGCCAGATATTTTCCATCACCTTCGTCCTCTCTCGAATCCTTAAATGCAAGCTGAAGTTACCGGATCGATCGAAAATTTAAGACAATATGTCAGATTTTAAACAAAGAAAACCAAAAGCAAACCTTTCGCAAATCAATAATTAATGAGAAATCGCCAAGTTTACAAATTCCATCAAAAGAAATCAAAACATTCTGTGGTTTAATATCCAGATGAAGAAGTTCTTGACTGTGTAAGTAGCACACTCCCTAAGAAAATAAATTTTCAATGATTACTAAAGATAATTTGAAAATTTTAGTTACCAAAAAAAAAATCTCACCAAGCTGTTGAGCTTTCAATACAATTGTTTTTTTTTTTTTTTTTTTTTTTTTTTTTTTTTTGAATGTGAAACGATAAGAACAAACTAAAGAAAGCGATTCATAATTAGGAATCAAGAAAGCAATAGATAAACAGCATAGACTATTCATTTACATCTGAAATGGCATACCTGTGCAATGTCTCCGAAAAAAAGCCACAAATCTTTCTCGGCAATAGTCCCTACTTTCATCTTGTAATCCAATAGGCTAAAAATAATTTTATGACATTTGAATCTTACCATTTCTTGTTAGTCTTAAATTTCACTCTCAACATCAATTTTCCTTCGAAAAAAATTGCACCTGCACTGACACAATTCCGTTTGTATATATAAAAAACCATATTCTTCCCATGCTCGTACATATGAAATAAGATTTGGATGTTTCGGAAGTAATTCATGTTTCTGAACTTCTTTCAACTTAATGTCACGATCTGATGAGCTTCGGAATGGTTCTATGGAAATTTTAACAGCATACCAACGCTTATCATCTTTGCTGAATGCTTTGAAAACCTGCAAAACTTTTTGAAAATCTAAATCAAAATAATCTGTTGGAAATATTGCACCAATTTATTATTTCGCAATTCCTGCAATTCTGTAAAAAAGATAATTAATGAATTAAACCATTAAAAGCAAAATCCAACAAAAAAAAAAAAAAAAAAAAAAAAATTGCATAATGTGCTGTTCTGAGCTCAAGTACTGCGTTTTAATTACTCATTTCGAGTATTCTTTAACTTTTGTCTTAAGAATATAACTCATACTACTCATACTACTTAAGAATATAACTCATACTATCGTTACTTGCCTTTCTTTAAAAAAAAAAATGATCTAAAAAATTAGCTTTCATTTCCAAACCGACACTTTTTCAGGAAGCAAATTTATTATTATCAAAAAAAACTTATTTTTACCTCACCAAATGAACCTTTTCCGATACATCGTTTATTTGAGAAAGACTGATCGAAGAAACTCATATGACACCTTTCATTATAGTAATTTGTTTCGATCATTACTGTAAGAAAATATTGTATTTCAATTATGAATTCATGCTTGTTTATTGATTTACTTTTTTTAGCCTCTATTCTAATTGATAAATCAGAGAAGCAAAAAGCATTAACGTAAGAATTAGTTCTGGAAATTAAATATGGAGAATAGGAATTATTCATTCATTTAATTTCCTCTAATGAAAAGATATGTTCAAAAGATGAATAATTAATGTTCGAAAGCTAATATTTACTTCCTTTTTTCTACCGTAAAGAGCAAAATTAATTTAATCTGGAGCAACTAATTAGCTGTAAGATATTTCTACACTATGAATATTCACTATAAATATTCTTTTATGCAAAGAATTCTAATAATGCTTAATGCTTAAGACTCAAAAACAACTGAATACTAATGCTTTCTACTTCTCTGACTTTTCCAGCACTTAGAAATCGTTAAATTTGTGAATAACCGATTAATATTTGTTATAATTAATCAAAAAATAAATACAACCTGGCTTCTTTTTAAAACTTATAAAAAAAGGGCCTCTTGGAGGCTCTTTATTAGCCAAGCGCAGTGAACGGCAAGAGGTTTGCTGACATTCACGATAATGCGATACTCTGGTGTAATCAGGAGTTGCCTTAAAAATTAGATAAAATTAAAAAACTGATATATCGAATTAAGGATATTCATAGAGGATGATATGCATCATGAAAATCAGCTATTGCTTAATGATGATGAACCATATATTTTAAAAAAGTCACAGCTTCATTCACTTTACTTTACGGTATAGTACGTTAGATACAAATACACTACAATGATCACTGGTTAGCAAGTATCTTTCAAATGATTTTATAAAAGCTTGCTAAATAAATCTCGGATTTCTATTAAGTTCTAACTCAAGTACCCCCTAAAATTATTTGTCGATCGTAAGAAGCTGAATATTTTTGAACTAGAAAATGCATTACCGGTTTCTTGTGGACTGAATTAAGTATTTGAACAATTCTTGTGCCTATAATCGAGTTGTCAGGCGTTCGTTTATTTTTATCTTCATTTTCTATTTTCGCTGCATCCTCATAAATTCGATGCATTGGCATTTCCTGTTCATCCTTAACCGGAATACTTATGCTGAGCTGCTGCTGTTGACTAGTTTGAACATCGGTTAGTTTTCGACTGAATGACATATCTATAAATGATTCAAATTAGGACACTTTTCATTCCTTATCAATTAATTAGTTTTGGCGACGATAGTGATATTAAACAAGGAAGGATAACTAACAATTAGATATGTTTCCTTCCTACTTTTTATGATGAAAATCCAGAATTTAATGTAAGACATCAAACTCAGGAAATACAATTATGTCTTCCCACGCAAATAAGCCGGACTGGAATACTTCGTAGAATTGACGGCTCCTCATTTTTCCCGTTCAACTGACCAATTAATAAATACAAAATACCTTAAGATCCTTGTCGAATCACTTTACAAGGAACGAAGTGATTATCGATTTAAACTTGTTCTGTGGAGAGCGACGATTTCAATCAATAATCATTAAGTGATTTCTGGAAAGTTGCAAGCCGTTCCTTCCCACTCAGAAAAGCCCCATGTTAACAATGAAATCTTAAAGTAAACAAGACTTAACCAAACTTTCAAATAAAATGACTAAAGAAACAACAACGCAATCCCGCAAAAAGCGCCTAGCGAAATTTCAAAAAAATCCAAAATTCTGCACAGAACCCATAAAGTGTTCCTCATGTTGCAGCACTATTATTTTAGCGCGCCTGCAATTTGAATTTGAAAATCGCAGAATTAATATGTTATGATCAAGCTAAGCTTATGTCATATTAAACCACTTCTCTGCTTCTCTACCTTTTTTCGATCATCGGAAATCTAAGGCATTTTATCATTCGAATTCGAAGTTGAGATAAATTAATTTCAATTTATTGGATTCAAATAATTAGAAATTTCAGTCGAGTAATGCCTAAAATATGTAAAAACATCTACATATAGATTTTGGAACGAAGTCCTCAGATGAGAAATGAAACAACAAAGACTTAAATTATAATTCAGAAGTATTCAAAATTGGAAACGAAAAATAATGGTGATTCAAAACAATGCATCTGTAATATATATATTATTATTAAGATTCTGGTTTTCATTATTACAAAACAAAAAATTAATCTGCTATTTTTACTTTCATTTACGAGTTAAATTACTTCTCTATTAAGCACAAATAAAATGATTCAAGTAGATTTAACCTTTTCATTCGCTGGATTCCATCTTTTATAAAATGCCATTCTATTCGAATTTTATCTCCATCCTTATCTTAATTTTTTTTCTTATTTAATCGATGTTTCATTCTTTCAAATTCTTATTTTTCCCATAATTTAAAATAATAAAAGGCATGTAAATGATTTGTATTATTTAAGATTTAATAATGCTAAAAAGCTTTAATCAAAGATGAAGTCGAAGAAGGAAGCGGTGATAAAATTGAACCGTTTTTTATTTTTTGATTATTATATTTAAAACTAGCTGGACGCAACCGCGCGTGACAACGCGCGGTTG